>VMDR010033959.1:0-11182 GCA_007922815.1 Macrotus californicus
TTTTGTTGCTTTTGAATGGAATGTTCTGTATATATCTATTAAGTCCATCTGCTCTAACATGTTGTTTAAGGCCAATGTTTCCTTACTAATTTTACAAATGGATAACTTATCCACTGATGACAGTAGGGTATTAAAGTCCCCTAGCATTACTGTAATTTCTACCTATTTTCCCCTTTATGTTTGTTAATATTTATATATTTAGGTGCTCCTTTTTGGGTGCATAGATAATTACAAACATTATATCCTCTTGTTGTAGTCATCTTTCTTCATTATGCAACAATTTTCTGTGTCTATTATTACAGTCTTTTCTGACCAAAATGGTATGAATCTAGGAATCAACTACAAGAAGAAAACTGGAAAATTCACAAATACGTGGAGATTGAACATGCTACTGAACAACCAGTAGACAAAACAAGACACTAAAAAATACCTTGAGTCAAATTAAAATGGAAATACAACATACCAAAACTATGGGATATAGCAAAACCAGTTCTAAGAGGGAAATTTATAGCAATAAATGCCTACATCAAGAAACAAAAGAAATCTCAAAACAATCTAACTTTAAACCTCGAGGAACTAGGAAGAGAAAAACAAACAAAGCCCAAAGTTATTAGAAGGAAAGAAATAAAAAGGATCACAAGGGAAATAAATGAAATACAGACTTAAGAGATAATAGAAAAGATCAAAGAAACTAAGTGCTGGTTATTTGAAAACAAAAAAAAAGAATACAAAATTAGAAAAACCTTACCTAGATTCACCAAGAAAAAAAGGGGGTACAAATAAAAAAAATAAAAAATAGAAGAGGTTACAACTAATATTACAGAAATACAAAAAGAATCATAAGAGACTACTATGAACAATTACACACCTACGTAGAAAACATACATTTCCAGAAACATATAACCTACCAAGATTGAATCATAAAGGAACAAAAAAACCTGAATAGTAACAAAAAACTACAAAGGATCAAAAGTCCAGGACAAAACAGATACACTGGAGAATGCTCCAAAACAGTCAAGAAGAATTAGTACCAATCCTCAAACTCTTCCAGAAAACAGATGGGGAGAAAAAAACCTCCAAACTCATTTAACGACACCAGCATTATTCTGACACCAAAACCAGACAAGGACACCACAAGAAAGGAAAATTAGAGACAACTACTCCTGATAAACATACATGTAAAAATTCTCAACAAATTATGAGCAGACTAAATTCAAAAATACATTAAAAGGATCATACACCATGATCAAGTGGGATTTATCCCAGGGGATACCAGGATGGTTCAACATCTACAAATCAATCAATGTATTTTATCACATTAAGAAAATGAAGGAGAAATATCATAATCTTAGTACACACAGAAAAGAAAAAGTGACAAACTTCAATATCCACTTATAATAAAAACAACTCTAAATAAAGTGGTATATAGAGGGGAAATATCTCGACATAATAAAGGCTATATATGACAAGCCCACAGCTGCTAACATCATACTCAATGGCAAAAAGCTGAAGGCTTTTTCTCTGATCAGAAGCACTATAAGGAAGCCCGCTCTCACAACTTTCATTTAACACAGTACTGATGTCCTAGTCAGAGCAACTACGCATGAAGAAAAAAGGATTCCAATTCAAAAAGGAAGTAAAACTGTCCCTATCTGCACATAATACATTTACATATGTATATAAAATCCTAAGACTCCAGACAAAAAAACTGTTAGAACTAATAAAAATTGAAAGATACAAAATCAATATATAAAAATCTGCCCTGGCTGGTGTGACTCAGTGGACTGAGTGCTAGCCTGCAAACCAAAGGGTCACCAGTTTGATTCCCAGTCCAGATCCCCAGAGGGGGGCGCATGAGAAGCAACCACAAACTGGTATTTCTCTCCCTCTCTTTCTCCCTCCCTTCCCTTCTCTCTGAAAATAAAGAAAATCTGTAAAAAAAATCTGTTGTGTTGCTATACACTAGTAACTATCAGAAAGAGACATTAAGTAAACAATCCCATTTACAACTGCACCAACAAAAATTAAAAAATTTAAAAAAAAATTTAACCAAGGAGGTAAAAGACCTGAACAGTGAGAACTGTAAAAGACTGATGAAAGAAACTTAAGACACAAACAAAAAGATATCCCATCGCATAGGCTGAAAAACTAACACTGTTAAAATGTCCACATTACCCAAAAGCAATTTACAGATTCAATGTAATTCCTATCAAAATTCCAGGAACATTTTTTCACAAAAATAGAACAATTCTAAAATTTGTATGTAACCACAAAAGACCCTGAATAGCCAAAGGAATCTTGGGAAGGAAGAAAAAAGTTGGAAGCACCACATTTCCTGGTATCAAACTGTATTACAAAGCTATAGTAATCAAAACAGTATGGCACTGGCATATGAAAGAGGCATGGATCAATGGAAAATAAAGCCCAGAAATAAATCCACACATTTATGGTTAATTAATTTATGACAAAGAAGACAAGAATATATAATAGGGCCTCTTCAGTAAATGGTGCTGGAAAACCTGGACAGTCACATGCAGAAGAATGAAACTAGATTACTATTTTACACCATACATAAAAATCAACTCAAAATGGATTACAGATTTGAACATAAGACCTGAAATCATAAAACTCCTAGAAGAAAATATAGGCAGTAGGCTCCTTGATGATTTTTTGGATATGACACCAAGCAAAGGCAACAAAAGCAAAAATAAACTAGTGGGACTATATCGAACTAAAAATCTTCTACAGAGGAAAGGAATCCATCCACGAAATGAAAAGGCAACATCCTAAATGGGAGAAAATACTGCAAATCACATCTCGAGTAAGGGTTAATATCCAAAACATACATAAAGAACTTTTACAACTCACCACCACCACCAACAAAAAATCCCTAAACAATCCAATGAAGAAATAGAGGACTGTAACAGACATTTTTCTAACGAAGACTTACAGAAGCCCAACAAGTAAGTGAAAAGGTGCCCAACCTCACTAACTGGAGAAAGGTAAATCCAAACCACAATGAAGTATCACCTCATACCTGTTAGAACGGCTGTCATCACTAAAACAACCAACAACAACAGCTGGTAAGGATGTAGAGAAAAGGGAACTCTTGTGCACTGTTGGTGGGCATGTAAACTGGTGCAGCCACTATGAAAAACAGTATGAAGTTCCTCAAAAAATTAAAAAAGGGAACATAGCCCTGGCTGGAGTGGATCAGTTGGTTGGAGCATTGTCCCATAGACCGAAAGGTTGTGGGGTCAAATCCCGGTCAGGGCACATACCCAGGTTGCAGGTTTGATCCCTGGTCAGGGCATGTACCAGGCAAACAATAGATCTTTTCTCTCTGTCTCTCTCCACCCCCTCCCTCCTCTCCCCCTTCTCTCTAAAAGCAATAAAAAAATGTCCCTGGGTGAGCATTAAAAAATAATAATAACAACAAATAAAAATAAAAATATATATGGTCCAGCAAATCCATTTCTGGATACTTATCCAAAACAAAAATACTAACTCTGAAAGATATATCATCTCCACGTTCACTGCATTATTTACAGTAGCCAAGGCATGGAAACAATCTCAGTGTCCATCAGTGGAAAAAAGGATAAAGAAATTGCGGTGTTTACAAGGTCTGTCTGGAAAAAGTGCAGCCATTGTTAACATAATGAGAACGGTTCACACAACATCCATGTAACCTGGCAGCCAAGGAGAGCGGACTGGAATGAGTATGTGTGAACAAGACAATTTCACTGTACCAATCATTGGGGGCAGCAAACGCCATTGAGTAAGTACGTGTATTGTGTGGCATACGCATTAAAATGACTGAATGAGTAAAGAATCTGCATCAAATTTTGCGTAACGTTTGAATATTCCTCCATGGAAACTATTCAGATGATTCAGAAGGCCACAGTATGGGCAACTGGTGATTGGTACCTTTATCACCAACAACACACCTGCTGTGCATCACACCTTGTACAGAGGTTTTTGGCGAAACATCAAATCAACCAGGCCCCTCTGCAACCCAACTTGGTGCCCTGCCACTCTGGCTTTTCGAAAAACTAAAATCACCTTTGAAGGGGAAGAAATTACAGATAGTCAGTGAGACTCAGAAAAATACAATGGGGCAGCTGAATCCAGCTGGGAGAATTGTGTGAGGTCCTGAGGTACCTACTTTCAAAAGGAGTGAGGTGTCGTTGTCCTATGTACAATGCTTCTTGCATCTTGTACCTTCTTCAGTATCTGTCTCTACTTTTCATATTACATAGCTGGATACTTTCTGGACAGACCTCAAGTAATGGAATATTATTCAGCCATTAAAAAGAATGAAATTTTGCCACTTGCAACAACACTGAATGGACTTTAAGTGAAACAAGTAAAAGACAAATACCATATGATCTCACTAATATGTGAAACCTAAAACAAAAAAAACCTGAGCTCATAGATACAGAAAACAGATTTGTGGTTGCCATAGTGATAGGCAAAATGGGTGAAGGGGGTCAAAAGATTCAAACTTCAAGTTATAAAATAAATCATGTAGATATAATATATGACATGGTGACTATAGTTAATAATGTGGTATTGTATATATTTGAAAGTTGTTAAAAATATAAATCTTAAAAGTTCTCATCACTAAAAAAAGTTGTAACTATGTATGGTTACAGTTATTAACTAGACTTACTGTGGTGATCTTTTTGCAATATATACAAATACTGAATCATTATGTTACACCTAAAATTAATACAAAGTTATATGTCAACTATACTTCAATTTAAAAAAAAAAAATACAGTAGTAGATGAGGAGTCACACAGGAATTTAAATGGGGAAACTCTTAGTTTTCATTTTCATTTCATCAGTTCAAATAAGCTTTCAACTAGCAAAAATTGGAGCACAGATGCTGGAGGGATAAGAAAAGAATACTAAAAGTTAATAAATTAAGTATCTATCTCCTGTTGAAGAGGGAAATAAAGGAAAATACACCCCTGCCAAATATAAGAATTAAAAAACAAAAAAGAAATCAATGAAAGAAAAATATATATTAGAATCAATGGCATCAAAAATTGGTCCTTTGAAACACTGATTAAAATGGAAAACATTTGGAGAGGATTGATCAGGAACTCTGAGAAGTGGTTGAAAAGATGCACAGCTCAGAAAGGAAAGAAAATCAGATCTGTAAGTTCTGGAAGTCAGAAAATGTTGATTGTGTTTGAAGCCCTGGATAAAAATGAGAACAGATGTGGGATGAAGAGGACTTTACTGTATCAAGACAGAAGAGTAAAGATTTCTGTGCTCCTTCTCACTGTAAAACAAGGAGAAAAGAAAAAAATTAAACCTACACTATCTTCAATCATTATACAACACATGTAAAACTCCAAACTACAATATATGAAAATGGAAAGCAGACAAAAGAATAATAAACAAGCATAAAATAAGGAAGACAATTAAACTTCCCAACAGAATAAACAATTAGAAGTAAATTCATCCGTCCCACAGAACCACAAGACAGGTCAGGTGGGGCACAAAGAATAGAGGAATTATGTAGAAATCAGTATAAAAAGACAGCTGGACTGCAAAGCCGTATTTCCATCAAAAGACAGAATAAAAGGGGAATAAAAGAGGTAAAGTGCCTACTGAAAATAGGGTTGTCCTGAATAAATTTATAGAAATACTTACCTTACAAATATATTCTAGACAATAAATGAAAAAGAAATGAATTTTCAAAACCATCATTTTGCATCATCTAATGAATAAATGGATCCACAAGAGAAACAGCCAGACATTATATACTTCTTGATAGAACTCACCAAACCTATGAAACCCTGCCAAAAAAAAAAAGCAAACCTGAATTTGATAAGCCTGTACATCCAGCCACCAATTTCTAGAAATGCACAGAAATACTGTTCAACTGCACAATGAAGATATAATCAGCAAAACCTGGGCTGGGAAATCTACAAGTCAAATGCCCTGGTTTCTTCCTCAAATAAACTGCACACATGGAAAAATGCAAGATGCAAGCTGGAACCTGTAACAAAAGAAAGACTTAAAACTCATATTTAGAAACTGACAAAATTAAACTATAATCTGTAAGATGTACAGTTGTATAATAAAATTATAAAGAAAAAAATGCCCTGACTGATGTGGGTCAGTTGTCTGGGCGACATCCCACAAAGCGAAAGGTTGCTGGCTGGATTCCTGGTTGGGGAATGTGCAAGAGGCAACTGATCGATGTTTCTCTCCTTTCTCACTCCCTTCCTCTCTCTAAAATTAAACAAATAAAACCTCTAAAAAGGAAAGTAATCACCATAAAAGTCAGGATAGCTATCTTTGGGGAAAAAGGTTAAATCTTGGGCTTCTGGGTTCCAATTTTCAATGGAAAACTGTTCCCAGACAATGTTCTATTGGCTGGCAATGTTCTATTTCTTGACACTGGGTTGGTTACAAAGGCTTTAACCTTATAATAATTTATTAACCTATAAATTTATTTTATGCAGCCTGTACCTGTGCTTTTTGTCTTACCTTTAGAAAGGTTTTCTTCAAAAACTATAATGTCCTCAGGAATCTGAGAAAATATTGCATCCATTAAGATAATATACAAAATAGAATAGCAAGTAAAGAAATGATAGCCACAACAAAAAAATTTCAATGGAACATAAATTGAAGATAAATAAAAAATAGAGAAAACCAGGAGCTCAATCTAAGAAATCTAACACGTGACTAGTAAAAGTACATGTAATAAAGACTAAACAGGGAAAAGTTAGGGGGGAAATTACCAAAGAAAAAGTAGAAAACATTCCGGAACTTAAGAAGCAGGAGTTGTGAGACTGAAACGACCAAGTGTCCAGCAAAATGAATGAAAAAGTTCTCTGCCAAGGAAATTAGGATGAAGCTACTAAGGTTAGGAAGAAAGAAAAAGGCAACTCACAAAGGACTGAGAATAGTAAAGAAATTTTTATAGCGAAACCAGAAGTTAGAAGACAGGAACTATTCATTCAAGATTCTAAGTAAAAGAGAAGATGAGTGGAAAATCAACTTTAAAACCAATGAAATTATCAATCAATACCAAGGGTATTGTAAATACATTTTCAGGCATATAAAGTCTTTTATAAAGATTTCTTGCTCAAGCATACTTTCCTTAGGCCTCATAGGAGATACCGAAAAACAAAATAAAAGGCAGACATGAGATGAAAGGGAGTCAACACAGCAGGAAAACAAAGGAGACTGTGAAGGCAATCACCACAACATCTGTGCTGAAGTCTAGAAAGCAACAAGTCCAGATTAGAGAAGGATTCTGGAAGAGCTCCAGGTAGTATCTCTTAAAAAAAAAATCAATGTAATGATAAATCATATGACAGACTGAAAGTATGGAAAAATACACTATGAGACATTTTACAGAACAAGGGAAAGATATGCGAAGATTTCTTTTTTAAGTATATTTTATTGATTATGCTATTACAATTGTCCCTTTTTTCTTCCCCTTTACCCCCCCCTTTGCCCTATACCCTGACCACCAGCATTCCAACCTTAGTTCATGTCCATGAGTCATACATAGGAGTTCTTTGGCTTCTCTATTTCCTACACTATTCTTAACCTCCCCCTATTTTGTGCCTACCATTTATGCTTCTTATTCTCTGTACCTATTAACCTATTCTCCCCCCTCCCATTCCCCACTGATAACCTTACATGTGATCTCCATCTGTGTGATTCTGTTCCTGTTCTAGTTGTTTGCTTAGTTTTTTGTTTTGTTTTTTTAGGTTCAATTGTTGTGAGTTTGTGCTATTTTTACTGTTCATATTTATCTTCTTTTCCTTAGATAAGTTCCTTTAATATTTCACAAAATAAGGACTTGGTGATGATGAACCCCTCTAACTTGACCTTATCTGGGAAGGAAGCACTTTATCTGCCCTTCCATTCTAAATGACAGCTTTGCTGGATAGAGTATTCTTGGATGTAGGTCCTTGCCTTTCGTGATTTTGAATACTTCTTTCCAGCCCCTTCTTTCCTGAAAGGCTTCTTTTGAGAAATCAGCTGACAGTCCTATAGGAACTCCTTTATAGGTAACTGTCTCCTTTTCTTTTGCTGCTTTTAAGATTCTCTCATTATCTTTCATCTTGGGTAACTTAATTATGATATGCCTTGGTGTGTGCTTCCTTGGGTCCAACTTCTTTGGGACTTTAAAGAACCCAAACAGACTTAGTCAGACTCACTACCTCTAAGCTCCAACACCGGGGTAGCAGCTTCAGAGGCACTGGTGGCATACAGAGAGGAAATGAAGTATGTGGCATCCAGGCAGAAGCTGGGAAACAGCCTTCTGGGCAGAGGCCATTGTCCCTGTTTTGAGCCCTCCTCCCACAGAGCCACAGAGCTGTCAGATGGGTGCCATATCTGAGACTCAATCACTTGGCTAACACCATCCGTCTGGCCCTGGAGATCCCGAGATTCTTTCCACCCAAATTCCCAGCACACCCAAACCGTTAACAGTGACTTCTCCATATGAATGGCTGGTTTTAGCTCATGTTTCACAACTTCCTAGAATCCTATCAAACATGCAACAGCTGGCCTCAGTAAGCCTCCAGACCCTTCCCCACTCTATAATCTTTGCTAAGTAGCCCCATGCCACACACTAGCAGCAGCCAGCCTAGATTCACAGCTTTGCTTTGTCTGGAAATCTCCAAGCCCAGCACAAGTAGAAGCCAACTCCGACTGCTTTAGAGCTCATGCAGAGTGGCTGGGGAAGAATACAGATGGGGGCTGACCTTGGCCTGTACCACCCAGGAAACCCCAGAGCCTGTGCACCCAGTGGACAGCTGCAGACCTAGTTGGAGCACCACCACCCTGACCCTGTACAGCTGATCCTCCACAGAGGGTGGAGGTTGGTGGCCAGTAGTCACAGCCAGTCTTTGGACACCTAGACAGGGAGTCCATGCTACCAAGACAGGGAGTCACAGCAGCTCTACCTAATACATAGAAACAAACACAGGGAGGCTGCCAAAACAAGGAGACAAAGAAACATAGCCCAAGTGAAAGAGCAGATCAAAACCCCAGAAAAAGAACAAAATAGAGATAAGCAATCTATTGGATGCACACTTGAAAACACTGGTTATAAGGATGCCCAAGGAACTTAATGAGGACCTCAATAGTATAAAAAAGATCCAGTCAGAAACGAAGGTTACATTAATTGAAATACAGAACATTTACAAGGAAACAACAGTAGAGTGCACGAAGCCAAGAAGCAAAGAAATGATTTGGAACATAAGGAAGCAAAAAACAATCAATCAGAATAAGAAGAAAAAAAGAATCCCCCCAAAAACCAAGGACAGTGTAAGCAGCCTCTGGGTCAACTTCAAGAGGTCTAACATTCACATCATAGGGGTACCAGAAGGAGAAGAGAAATAGCAAGAAGTTGGACATCTGTTTGAAAAAGTGATGAAAGAAAACTTCCCTATTTGGTGAAGGAAATAGACATGCAAGTCCAGGAAGCACAGAGAGGCCCAAACAAGATGGATGCAAACAGGTCCTCTCCAAGACACATAATTAAAATGCCAAAGGTTAAAGATAAAGAGAGAATCTTAAAAGCAACAAGAGAAAAGCAGTTATTTACCTACAGGGGAGTTCCCATAAGACTATCAGCTGATTTCTCAAAAGAAACTTTGCAGCCTAGGAAAGATTGGCAAGAAATATTCAAAGTCATGAAAAGCAGGGACCTACAGCCAAGATGGCTCTACCCAGCAAAGCTATTATTTAGAATTGAAGGGCAGATAAAGAGCTTCCCAGACAAGAAAAAAATTAAAGGAGTTCATCATCACCAAACCATTATTTTATGAAATGTTAAAGGGACTTACTTAAGAAAAAGATCAAAACTAGGAACATTAAAATGTCAATAAATATATATCAATAATTGAATCTAAAAAACACACTAAGCAAACAAGAACAGAGACAGAATCATGGATACAGAGAACACTTTTATGGTTGCCATATGGGAGGGGGATGTGGGGGAATGGGTAAAGAGGTGAGGGGATTAAGATATACAAGTAAGTAGTTAGAGAATAGTCAAGGCAATGTTAAGTACAGTATAAGAAATGGAGTAGCCAAAGAACTTATACACATGACCCGTGGACAGAAACAGTGGTGGGGGGATTGCCTGAGGGAGTGGGAGGTGCTGGGTGGAAGGGGGCTAAAGAGGAAAAATTAGAACTGTAATAGCATAATCAATAAGATAAAATGTGTTTATTTTTAAAAAATTTTATTTATTTTTAGAGAAAGCGGGGGAGAAAGAGTGGGAAAGAAACATCAATGTGTGGTTGCCTCTTATGTGGCCCCTTCTGGGGGGACCTGGCCTGCAAGGGAATTGAACCAGAGACCCTTTGGTTCACAGGCCAGAGCTCAATCCACTGAGCCACACCAGCCAGGGCAAAATAAAATTTTTTTAAAAAAGAATCTTTTTGGGAAAGAAGCCACCACAGAAATAGAAAGACAACCCAGAAAGATTATCATAAAAAATAAAATAAGTAAACAAAAAACAAGAAAAAGTCACAGGACTGCAGAGGATAGCATTTTCACAAATTGGATACGTGGCATAGGTGGAGAATCAGCACTCACTGGGTCTCTGGACATCACGACTGGTTCTCAGGTGGGCACTTTCACAAATTAGACTAATCAGAGCCCCCTAAAACTCCATTCTGATGTTTCATTTGGGAACACTGGGGAAGTGTCATTCTCCACTGGGAGATGCTAGAGCCTAAAAATAGAGCTCACACAGGTGCAGCTTAATGAATAAATGTAAAATGAGATAAACCATACTCTGGTGATGATTTTTGAGGCCTTAAAATTATTCCATGAGAATTGTTACTTCTGAATTGTTAGTTATACAAGTCGATAAAGTTGTATTTTGCTTAAAAAATAAAGGATAAAATAGTTTATCAGATTACCTAATAGGTTAGGTAAAGTGAATAATAAAACCGTTTATTGAAGTTAACAATCCCGAAATCACCTATCACTACTGGGTTCAAATGCCAGGCTACATGGGGTTTAGAAGTGAAGACTAACAGGCTATGTTTAGCTTACTCTTTCTAAAAGTTTAACTCCTCAAGAAGGATAAAGAAGGTTTTGGGGTGGGAATAATTTGAGCATTAATACAAGCTACTGGTTACAAGAAGAAGTTGTTGAAACTACAGGAAAAATAGCTTAGCCATA
>VMDR010033960.1:0-11203 GCA_007922815.1 Macrotus californicus
AAGACACTTCTATTGGGTAAAATCAACTCTTAACCATGAAACCCACACCTGGACCTTCTTCTGGCCTCAGGAAATCACCAGCAGGAGGCTGTTAGGCTCAGGGTTCAGACCAGACCTGACCCAGACAAGCTGAGGAGCAGAGAACAGATTTGCATTCATGCTCCTCCCTCTTGAGCTGCAAGGAAAGAGGATAAGACAGGGGCTTCGAGAGGCCAGTGCCAGCTGGGCAGCCTCAGGGCACAGCTCCTGGAAGCATCTCCCACCATGGACTGGGCTCCCTTCTACCTCCTGCCCCTGGTTTTCTCCACAGGTCAGAGTATCCCTGGGCACTCAGGGATCTGGCTTCCCCACAAGAACAATTCCAAGGGGCATCTGTCCAGTCTGGGTGCATTTGGCATCATCCCTGTATTTTGTGTTTGCAGGTCTCTGTGCTGAACCTAGGCTGACCCAGCCCCCGTCTGCTTCTGCCTCCCTGGGAGCCTCAGTCAAGCTCACCTGCACCCTCAGCAGTGAGCACAGCGGCTACACCATTGACTGGTATCAGCAGCAGCCAGGGAAGGCCCCTCGCTATGTGATATACCTTAAGAGTGACGGAAGCCAGAGCAAGGGGGACGGGATCCCCGACCGGTTCTCAGGCTCCAGCTCTGGGGCCGACCGCTACTTGACCATCTCCAACCTCCAGTCTGAGGACGAGGCTGACTATTACTGTCACACATGGAGTGGCAGTAGTACTAATGCTCACAGTGAAACAGGCTGATGGGGAAGTGAGACAAAAACCCCCTTCCCCATGTGGGTCACACTCTCCTCCAGCACAAATAGGACAGGAGACAAAGCCATGAGCAGGTCTGGCCCAGTTCCCCAGACCTCAGATCCTCAGCAGCCCCTTCGTTAGCCTTAGGCAGCTGTGCGGAGGGTGGGACACAGTGGTGGATTCAGTCCCACAGGACTGGGCTGACCTGGTATTTCCAGGGCCTGTGTGTGAGTTGGAGACAGAGGGAATGAGTACAAGGACACACAGACCAGGTCATACAATCTGTGGTAATGGACCCTAAGTATCCTTGTAATGGTGACTGGGCCCTTCACTGGTCCCCTGCCCTGGGTTTCTCCCCAGGAGCACCCAACGCAGTGGAGCTCAGGAAGCCCGAGGATGCTGTGGGAGCCGAGGCTTGGAACAGAGCAAACCCGAGCAGGGGATGCTGAGGATCAACCTGCACCCCCCCGAGGGCTGTCCCTTCCTCCCACCCCTACAGGGCCCTGGCAGCTCCCTGTGGTGCTCTCACTGGGAAGTGCCGCTGGTGGAGAGGACCCACTCTGCAAGGTCACACAAATCTCAGAGAGTGGCTCATGGTCAGGATAATCTTCCAGCTCCTCCCAGCTGAGTCCTTAATGTCACCACGTTGCAGGTTCCCAGTCTAGCCTATGCACATGTACTCCAGATAGGTGACCCTAACCCTCCTGCATGTGGTTTTCCATTCCCAGTGTGCTTCCAGGGAACTGACTGCCAGCATTGGTGATTCTGATCACCACATGTGAGGGAACCCCCTGAGGCCAAAGAGAACCACACAGAGGCACCAGTCACCACTTGCCGAGCTCACACACACAATCACAAGTCACACTTGTCCTGCTGTCAAGAGGAGAAGTCCCGATCAGGGCACCAGACAGACCTGTCAGAAGAGCTGGGCCTCAAGGTGGGAAATTAGCACCAGACTCCTCGCTGCTATGGTCCCACCTAAGAACGTGTGAGCACAACCGACAAAGGACCGAACTGTTTGCATTAACTCTAATGAATCTGCAATAACCTACAATAGCAGATATAACATATATAGAAACACAAGTATCGTTCACCAACAAGGAAATATTCACCACCTCTGATGTTGCATCGAGTATTCCTGTTTGGAAGCAAGAAAATACGACCTATGATAAGCAACAAAATGAACCAATCGTCCTGGCCATGAAATTTCAGAGGTGGTGGAATTTGCAGCCAGGGGTATTAAGAAAATCTGTATCCCATTCATTCCGCTGTGTAGGAAGAAGCTTGAGCACGGCACCTGCAGACTAGGAAGACAAAAACCACAGCCAGGTCGATACACAGACGCGGAAACTACGGCCTCTGAGATACGATGACCCTTCCTGTGACTGACAGCAGGTGCCTCACCGCAGAGGAAACACAGTGAGCAGATGACGTGGAGGAGAAACTGTAGAGGGGAGAGGAGACCACACTGAAGCGCCCACAGAGGCGGCAGTGTGCTGGAGGGCACTGAGGGAGCCTCCCCTGCACGTGACTGCAGTCTTTGAAGCAGAGAAGTTTGGGGGAGGTACAAAAAGTATTTGAGGACATACTGGCCAAAAATGTGCCAATTTCAGTGAAAAGTAAGATCCTACAGATCCAAGAACCTCAACAAAACTCCAACACAAAAACATACAGGAGACATCAGCACACACCACAGTCAAATTCCTGAATCCAGTGCTGATGAGAAAACCATAAAAGCCTCAGAAACACGAGGCCCGTCCGCGAAGAGGACGAAGCAGAGGGACCAGGGCACATGTCCCCCTGGAAACAACACAGACGAGGGGAGAGGGGAGCTGAGTGTCCTAGAAAACTAAAAGCAACAAATAATTCAACAAAAACCTGTCCACTCTCAAGTCTTTACCCAGTGAAAGTATCTTTCCAAAAGGAGGCAAACTTTCTCAGATGGACAGACACATACAGAACTGACACCTGCAGACGCTCTGCACCAGAAAGAGCAGAGGGCACGCCCGAGACAGAGAGAAACGGGAATCCACACAGAGAAAGGGGAAGTGTGAGATATCATTACTAGTGGATAGAGAAATTTTGTGATATTAAATTCTATAAAAATGTCACTGTTTAAGGCCAACACAGTAACAATGTATGCTGTGGTTTATAATATATGATAAAGTAAAATATGACAATGTCACCTCAAAGGTCTGAGAAGCAGAGGAACGTGTTATGATAAACTCAGTGTCTCACTCAGACCTAGTTCAGGTCCAGTGTGACATTTTCTCACAGGTTGGTACCTTCGGCAGCAGGAGTGACGTGTTGTCAGAACTCTCTGAATCACAGACAAGTTCCCATGTGACTTCCTGTGCAAACCAGCAGGGAGGCAGCAGCCCCTGAGTAGTGACAGGCCTTGTGGGTCACCTGCCCACTCACCTTCCTGACACAGGACAGAGATCACAGTGCAGTGGCTCCTCCTTCCCCTGGGTCCCCCTTCAGCTGCTCTGATCCTGGCCCAGGTGTGTGTGCTCAGTGTGAAGTCAGTCCTGCTCCTCATCCCTTAAAGTGACAGATTTACGCCTCATTGGACCCCCCTGGTTCGTACCAATGCCACCTTAGCTTCTCACTGTCCTTCCTGTTCAGACAGACCTGACCCTCCCCCCAGGGCACTGACCCCGCTGTCCCCACACTCACTTCCTCCCACTGCTTCTTCTCCCCACCCTGACGGCATCTCCAGGGTCACCTCCAGAGAGACCCCTCCAGCCTCTAACCACACAGGACCTGCCTGTCCACTCTTGTCTGATCTCAACTAATTCTCTGAATACCACACAGCTGCACAGGTATTCCCCTGGAATTATTTTCATTGAATACTTAATTGATTGATTTCTCCTAACTATTTCCCTCATGAGTCAGGAAAGTCTTTTAATGCAAACACACACAGGACAAATGGAGACATGGGCAGGCAGGAGCCTCTGTCCCCTGCAGCAGCAGCAAGTCCGGGGCCTGACGGGTGTTCACGGACACACACCAGCCCTGGGAGGCCCTCGCGTCTCTCCCTTTCTCTTCCTCTAGCCCCGCTGAGCATGCTCTGCTCTCATTTGTGCTGCACACGGCCCTCAGCATGGCCGCTGTTCTCAGCTGTCACACCCAGGGTCGAGGGCACAGGAGCTGCACAAGTCTAGTCTTTTTCTTTCCCATGCAAAACTAAACTTCTTAGGAAAAAAATGCAGCTGACTCACACACCCATGGGTCTGCATGGAGCCACAAGTTCAAATCCGGCCCAGAGGGACCTGGGAAGAACAATGTCTGACTGTTAGATGAAGATGGTGGGCTAGATACAGGTAGGAAGTGGCGGTGACTGTGCTGTGTCATCCAAACTAACGTGTCCCCCGTGTGGTTCCATTTGCACACTGGCATCTGTGAGGCAGGACTGGTCCCGACCACACATCTTGCCCAGGACGGAGTGTCTGGCAGTCAGAGTGGGGCTGAGTCACTGTTGCTGGGGGGGCGTGTCCTGTCTCAGTCTTTGGGACAATTGCCACCAGCGCCCTATTTTCAACCTGCTCTAGTGATGGGCATCTGTGAGATGCAGTCCCAGATTCCTGGGGCCCCCATGCAAGCCCCAGAATCAAACTGCCACCCAAGGCATATGTCAGAGATGCTTCAGGTGGCCCCACCCCCTCATCCTCCCAATGAGCCTGTTCGAACTTTTATGGGTGACCTGAGCTGCTTGTGCCTGGTCTGAGGCTGGCAGTGGATCTGTAGGGCCAGCAATCCCCCACCCCGGGACAGCAGTCCATGCATCAGGGAGTTACCACCTGAGAACAGTAGTTAAACACTCTGCACCTGGACCCAGGACACACCTGCTCCTCCAGCAGCCAGTGTGGGGAGGCCACCAGGGGGCAGCAGAGACCACCTGGCAAAGCCTCTGGAGCAGGGGATGGCTTGGGCTTGAGGAATTCTACCATGCAGAGGGTTATTATAATTTATGGTTTGGACTATCTACCCCTTTATTAATAATTAAAATATTTAAATGTGGTAAAACAGGGGGGATATTAACCACCATGTCACATCTTTAAGAAGAGTAGTAGGTTTTCTACTGTATCACCTTTGACAAGGATAACGCAGCATTCTGACTGAATCTCGGGTTTGGTTCTTGTAGAACTGGCCTGATTTTCCATCTCAGGTCTGGGTAACTCATTCCTGTCCTGCCCACCCCATCCGTGCTCCCACTCTCTAACTGTCACACCTTTTCTAGCACTGGGGCTTACTCTGGGACTAGTGAATGCTGGGAACACTGGGGCACAGCATCTATGACCTGTCCCAGGAGCTGGAATTGAGCACAAAAACTGACAGCATCTGAGGTGCTCCAAACCCTTCATGTGCCCTGAACAAGGTGGGAATGTCATTCAGGCTCTGATGCTCATACACTGTCACTGGGCTGGGACCCTGCTCGGACCTCAGGTTCATATTGTCACCGCTACAGTGAATGCTCTATAGTGGGTTCAGAACATGCAGACAGACGTCACCTCTGAGCTCAGCTGTGATCCAGCCAGCCCAAGAGTGAAGCCATGAGACAGTCTGGAGTACAGATGTCACCCCCACACTATGGCACCAGGGGATGAACCAGATCTCCTGGGAAGGAGGTGGGGTCTGCAGGGACTGCCCCTCCCTTCCCTGAGTCTCTCAGGCTGAGCTCCCATCAGGACCACACAGCTCCTCAGGCAGCACCCCTGAGCCCTGGCTCATTTGCATGCCCAGCAGCCCTGTCTCCAGCAAGGCCATAAGAGAGGTCTGGATGGAAACCTGCCCAGCCTCAGGCCTCAGGGAGCAGAAGCGGGGCACCTCCACCATGGCCTGGACCCCTCTCCTCCTCAGCCTCCTCGCTCTCTGCACAGGTGCTACTCCCAGGCTCCCACCATCCCCCAGCCCCAGGGATCTGGACAAGCCTCACCCTGACTCTGAGCTCAGCAGGGCTCAGAGTGTGGGCTCCAGATGCCCCTGACCCTGCTGCAGGATGAGGGGTGGGGATGCTGTACCCTCCACTGTGCTCACTGCCTCTGAGTGAGCTTGAGGGGCTATACCTGCAGGAGAAAGGGACAGGAGGGTTGTCATTTCTTCAAAGGCTTCATGGATCAGCTGGATCCATGGGACACTTGGGCTGAGACAGATGGCCCAGAGAATCTCTGTAGTTCACTCCAGCACAGGCAGGCTGCAGACTCCTGGGAAGGGGTCCTTCATCCTTAAGCCCACCTCTCCTTTCCTCTCTTGCAGGCTCTGTGTCCTCCTATGAGGTGACACAGCCACACTCGGTGTCCGTGCAGCCAGGACAGACGGCCAGGATCACCTGTGGGGGAGACAACATTGAAAGTAAAAATGTTTACTGGTACCAGCAGAAGCCCAGCCAGGCCCCTGTGCTGGTCATCTATAGAGATAGCAACCGGCCCTCAGGGATCCCTGAGCGATTTTCAGGCTCCAACTCGGGGAACACGGCCACCCTGACCATCAGCGGGCAGCGGGTCCCAGGCCCAGGACGAGGCTGACTATTACTGCCAGGTGTGGGACAGCAGTACTGATGCTCACAGTGACACAGGCAGATCTGGAAGTGAGACACAAACCTCAGCCTGTGTCACAGTCTCCTCTGGTCCCACATCATCTGTGAAGAAAGCCATGAGCGTCATTCACCCCGCTCCCATTTATCAGGTCTCCCAGGGGCCCCTCCTCCCAGCCTCAGGCGGCTGTGCAGAGGGTGGGACAGGAGTGGATTCATGGCTGGCAGGACCAGGCTGGCCTGCTGAGTCTGGGCCACAGAATCAATTCTGAAAAGAGGGCTTGTCAAAATGAGAGATGGCTAGAGACCTATGTCCAGAAGTAACAGTCTTTGAATTTCTACATCGTGGTGACTGGGCTGCTCCTTGTGAAACACACTGGATTAATCCCCAGGGCAGCCAGCTCAGCTGAGCTCCCCTGGCCCCAGGTTCCATGGCCACCTAGGACTCTGAATAGAGCCAACCAGTGTCTGCACACCCGGCACCCCTGCTGGAGCCCGCTGTCGTGGCTGTGCCCTCACTGGGAAGTTCCACGTGGTAGAGAATTGTCTCCCTCACTGTCATTCTTTTCCCCAAGTGTGACTCAGGCCCGGTGACTGCCTGATGCCCAGATCCGAGGGTCTCTGTCAGGTCAGAAGGACCTAGCATCCTCCAGCTGAGTCCCCTGCTGCTACCGCTTTGCAGTTCTCAGGTCTTGCCTCTGAGCTTCCTACCAGAGAGATCCCTGACACCTCCCTGAGTGAGGTTCTCCATGTCAGAGGGAGTCTCCAGGGCCCCAGAGAGGAATAACAGCCCAGGGGGAGTGTGTGGGAGAGGAGGGGCCCATACAGATGACACTCTGGGCATCTGCAAACGTTCCCACGAGACAGGTGAGTGCACGAGAGAGGAAACCAACAGAGACTGAGGAAGAAGCCACCCAAGGAAACAGGAGGGGACAGTCACAGAGTCAGCACACCAGCCTCCAGTGCTTGTGCCCAGTCAGTGGAAAGGTCCTAGTTCTGGAATCAGGTGGACACGTCAGGAAATCTGTGCCCCACGGTGGGAAACTTTGTCCCAACTAAGGTCTGGCTGACTGGTGGCATCTCAGAAAGTGCCAGTGAGAGCAGGTGGACACAGGACGGACCTGGGACCAGGTAAGTCACTGAATCCCAAATGGGAGTCACCAACACAGGGGGGCGCACACACACCTGTTCCAGGTCCAACAGGAATCACTCACATTACCTCACACCCTGTGAAAACTTCCCTGTGAATAATCAGGAAAGCAGGGTCTGTTATGAATAAAGAAACCACTTTTTCCAGAATGGCCCAGAAATGGCCCGGATGACACAGTTTGTGGACTAGGAGACAGAAGATGTGACTGTGACCTATTTCCTCTGTTCATAAGGGTGGACGAATGGTTGGACACAACAAGGGAAGACACAGAGGCCAAAAACCCAAATCGGAAACCTAGATCCGAGGGCTGTAACATTGGGGGTTGAAAGTGCACAGGATGAGCCTGACAGCCGAGGAGATGCCACCAAAGAAAACTCTCCAGCACTTGCTGTCACCGCCACAGGATCATTCGTAACGAAGCAGAAAATCGAGAAGCCCAACGTTGGAAAGGGGCCCCCTCTTCTCTCCCACACCCCCACGTGACTGTAGAAAATGTCTGATTGTAAAACACTTTTGTCCACGACATTGCGGGGTCTAGCACCTGAATGCAGCTCAGTCGGACGAGGGCAGGAAGTTCAGCACCAAGACCCAGGTGGCCTAGGAAGGAGGAGTTGGGGACACAGCAGGAGGAAGTGAGTTTCCATGGTGACTGAGACCAGAGCACACAGGTCCCCTGGGACCCACTAAGATGCAGATGCAGCTGCAGCGGGTCAGGGTGGGCCCGGGATCCTGCCTGTCTGGCCATCCCCTCCTAGAACCACACTGGGAGGGTTTCACTGCTGTCCACCTGCCACTCACAGCTCAGTGACAGTCACCACAGGAAGCCACCGTGTTGAATCACACAGGACCTGCTCTCCCTCCCTCCCAGGCTCCTGTGGTCTTGAACCTGCCCTCACCCTTGCCCTCATCTGTCCCTCCCATCAGGGTTAGGGCCCACTCTGTCCTGACTTCTCCTTTCTGCCAGGAATGTGGGGTCCCTGGACAGATGGTGACCATATTCTGTCAGGAGCAGCAGTGACATTGGACACTGTAACCGTGTCTCCTGATACCAGCAGCTGTGACCACATCCTAAATGGCTGAGGTGGAAGGCCAAGAACCAAACCTCTCAGACCCCAGGGTACAACACTCCCAGGGGACAACACGGCCTCTCTGAGCCTCCCCCTGTGCTCTGCACAGCCCTGAGGCTGGTAGTTATGGAGGTTCCAGTGCAGGGCGGACACGGGGCTTTTTGCCGAGCATCTCAGTGCTGGGAAGGGAACACATCCTGGGCTGGCCCTCCTCCCCACCTGGCCCTGCTCCATTGTTATGTCTCCTGACAGGAAAATAACCCCCGGGCTTCAAGGCTGAAGACGTGAGACCCTCCTCTCTCCCACCACTGGGCACACTGTGTTCTTGTGAACACGAGCGCATGAGGCCCCTCGGAACACACTCTGTCCTGCCTGTTGTCTCAATCTAATTGGCACAGCTGGTCTCCCTTGTCACACATTCTGTTCAGATGTACTTCCATAAGAGCCTAGCTGATTTTATTTGGATATTTTGAGGAATATCATAAAAATCACTGAAAATTAAAGGACGTGCCTGGTGAGTTCCACATTAAAACCAGATGCCATTTGTGGTCATCTATTTATTTCATATTCACTTTTTAAAAACAAGGTAAGTCACTAGGCTATTTGTCATTATTTAATCTACAACATGCAGTGTAGTAGCTAGTATTGCATGCCACGTATGAACTATAAACAAATGTGAGGGTGTGTTGGCTTTTAGGAATAAGGAAATAAGAATTGAATAGAAATCAGATCAGTTTGGGTAGCGAACAGGATGCGGCACTTCCTGTGAATGAATAAGGGAGACTGGACTGCCAGAGACTCAGGATGAATACGACCAGGCTGATAGGTGCTGGTGAACAGAGAAAGGAGCCGTGGCCGCTACAAAGCCACCACCTGCATGCAATCTCCTTGTGATGGGAGTGGGCCGCCCCCTGCAGGTGTCCACAGGACTTTGGAAAGGAACTGGAAAATCAGGTTCCGTTATGCAAGTGTGCCCGCCTTGTTAGAAGGTGCAGGAACTACAGAGCAGAGTGCTGACCACACCCGTTCGGTGGGACCCATGCCGTCTCCCCACCTTTGGGCTGGAAATATCAGGTGTCTCCGAGTTCCAGACACAGCCAGGGCTCGAGAGAAGCATGAGTGAGGCAAGTAGGAGATTTTTCTTGCATGCAAAATTTAAGGGCGTGCCCAACACTCACTAACCAAGATAAATAATGTTCAATGCAATATTTTTCGAAATCAAAATTAATACAAAAATATTCCATGACGAATAAAACACCAAGCTGTTAAGTAAAGTCGGGATCCCACCCTACGCGGGCCCGACCTGCCTCACCTGCTCCCCACACCCCCAGACCCAGTCCAGGTTCCAGGGGTGAGGTGAGGTGGGTGCTGGGAAACATGCAGCACAGGAGTCCTGCCCCTGCATCTCCCTCTGGCCCCGGCCAGTGGAGCCCTCACCTGGTCTGCTGTCTGCCTCCATCTCCAGAGCGCCAGCCCTTTCTGGGCTTTGCCTCCCTCTACTGCTGGTCTCTACTGCCCCCTACTGGACTCTCTACATCCAGCTGCACTCCAGGCAGTTGGACAAGGAGACTCAGAGGTTAAAACACTGACATTTTCCAAAGCCCCCAGTTCCAGGCTGGCCCCTCTCGTGTCCAAAAAGTCTGGTCCTCCCAGGTCTCGCTGGTCCTGGCAAGTCCTGCGACCTGGCCTTTACACCAAGCTACTGTCTGTCTTAGGAGAGAAACTCCCCTTCTCCAAGCCTGTTTCTTCTCGTCAGCAGGAGCTGGAAGAGCCCCGAGCCACTGGGGAGTCTGTGTTGTCTAGGAAAGCAGCAGCATTCTCTCCCCACTTGCTGCAGGGGCTGCACTTCCAGGGTCACCAGAAGAGCCCAGGTCTTCAGGGTCCCTGGGGAACCCTCGAGGGGCCCAGGAGCTGCAGAGTCAGACCCTGACACTGAGGACTCTGAGTCCAAAACCTTTGTCATATTCCAACATGGATCGTTCGTCACCCTATGCCTCAGGCCTCCCCTCCCCCACGCCTCCCCTGCAGGAATGACAGGTGAGATGAGAAGGACCAGGGGCTTGAGTTTGGGAATGGAGGGGAGTGCAGAGCCAGGGAGACCTGGGCTGGGGGACAGGAGTCCACAGCCTCCAGCAGGTGTCTCAGGCCCGTGGAATTGAGAGTGGACCAGAGACTGATCGGCAGGGGGTGGGGGGCACCCTCTGACTCAGGGAGCAGGGCAGAAGTGACTGGGCAGGGTCACACCCCTCCACTCAAGGAAAGAAGGGCCAGGATGGGATGCAGAGGACCCAGGAACCCTGAGCGGGGGGTCCGATGAGCCAGACAGTGGGGCCTGTACTCCTCTGGCCCACCTAGAATCCTGCCCTCAGCACAAGGCGCATCTGAGACTAGGGAGGGGATGGGGAGCAAGTCTGGAGGAGCCAGAACTGCAGCTGTATCAGCTGGGAAGTCCCAGCCCATCCCTTGAGGGTCCCCAGGCTGTAGCCAGACCCAGATTTCCGACCGCAGCAACCACAGAAGGATGTGGTCGGCAGTGGGGTCTGCCCAGAGGCAGGTGCAGGGGCAGGGGAAGAGGGGCAGCTGGAGATGGTGCGGCTAGGGACAGCCCCTTCTTCTCCCCAAGACCTTGGGCCATCCCCTGGGAACCACACCTTCTGGGCCCTGGGCATGGGGTGAGTGTCGCACCCACACAGGGGGGA
>VMDR010033961.1:0-11209 GCA_007922815.1 Macrotus californicus
TTAAGACCTGGGAAAGTTGTACTGCCATCTCGTGGTTAAAAGTTCATCCACAGGAACAAGGACCTGGTATTTCCCATTAACTCCAAAATACAGTATGTGTTATATTAATCTTTTTAAAAAATACTGTTTGGAACTTTTGTTTAATAAAAATATATTCTTCACATCTCACTCACTTTCTTATGTTAAAGCCCACTAGATTAAAATAAGAATTAGCATTATGAGTGGCTGCCTCAGACAAATAAATAAAAAGAAATATACATTTGGCACTCTAGATCCTTCTCACAGAAGCTTCTTATTAACTATTAGTACAACATACACTCTGACACTGAAAATTTATAGAGATAAAATTATGTAGTCTAGGAGTTTCATTTCACAAGGTAATCTCCAAGACCTACAAGTAATTAATATGACATTTATGCTAAGCTTATCAAAACTTTTTATTTGATCCAGGACTCTAATTACAAAAGCAAGACCACCACAGAGAAAAATAAATTTTATAGCAACATGGTTTCTTCCATTTCTCTTACTTAGATACATAACCCTATTTTCCATATATAAATAAGAATCATGATTATGAAAAAATCAGTTGTAACAGTACAGTCCTCTATATTTTCCAAATGTATAATCTTCTATGATCTATGCAAGGCACCTGTTCCAAATGTTTTACAATGATGGAATCTAATTAAAAGGTTAACACACTTCTACATATGTCTGCAGAAAGCCTTTTCTTTCTTTCTTTTTTTTTTTTAGCAAATCACCAAAATTATAGGAAGACAGCGCCATCTATAGGTATGCACAAGTACTGAATGGTGTTAGATTCGGATGTGATTGCCCACGTTTTTACACTAGCCAAGCAAATGTACTGCCCCAGGAAAAAAACTACAAAATAACACTGCTCACTCTTGAATCTCTGGAGAAGTGTCTGTAATTTATTTCAAAATTCGGTTGGTTAGAACATCAGCCCAATTTTCTAAGGTTGCAGGTTCAATCCCTGGTCAGGGCACATAAAAGAATCAACAAATGGATACAGAAGTAAATTGAACAACAAATCAATGTTTCTCTCTCTCTCTCTCTCTCCCTCTCTCTCTCTCTCTCTCTCGTTTCCTTCCTCCCTCCCTCCTTTCATACTCTAAAATCAATAAATAAGGTTTCTTAAAAACCCAAGTGTTTTAATCTATCTCTATAATTATTCACCAAAATAATAATGACAATAATAACAACAACAGCCACAGCAACAATAATAAAAACTAATGTTTCCCACAATTGTAGTTCTCTGATTTTGGTGCACTTGATGACCCATAAATATTGATAACTTTTCAAAAATTTAGGGTAGTGACATGTCTCTTCTCTCTTTCACTCTCTCTCTCTGTAAAACTTTTGGCCACAATTCTGTTTTGGGTGTCCTTCAATTCTATTGAAATATATATATTTTATTATCCTTTCTCCAAAGTTGTATCTCCCTCCTACAAAAGTCCCTTCTAGCTTTTAGAGACATTCAATTAAACTCACGCTTGCATCTAAGCTCAAGCTACCAGATTCATGTCAACAAAAAGGCTCAAGACACCTATCTTATGCAAGTTAAATTCCCTTGTTTTTCTGCAGACAGGTTTGTCCACTCTGACCTGGAGTTGCTCTCACTCCAGTGAGTCATTCTGGTGTCTTGCCCAGTTACATAAGGATTCAATTACCAATCACCTGAGGATTGAGACTCAGTTCATTCCTAATCAAGTGCCTGTAGGAGTTGGCAGAAAAGGGGTGGCGCACTGATGCTGACAGACCCCCTGCTGGGTAACGTGGAGAATTTCATGCTTGTGTTATATGCGGCATTTAAAGGTCTGGCTAAAACAAGAACAGTCCTGCTTCATCAAGGGCAGACACTGTTTGTTCATCCATACTCGAGTTCCAGAGCACCTACAATACTTAACCCAACCAGAAAGACAAGAGGCCTTCTGAAGGTGACCTGATTTGTCTTTCTGCACACGATGAGGCAGGACAGGGTAGTACGTGGGAGTACAAACTTTAAAAGCAAAGAGAAGATTTTGAGCCCCTGCTCTGTCCCTGGCCTTGAGCAAGTTATTTAATTCTTCTGAGCTTCAGTGTCCTCATCCTCAAGAAATTACAAATTAATATCAATGATTTAAGCAAAGTAAGGTGCTTTGACCATAGTAATTATTCAATAAATGTCAGTACTTAAGACTTATCTTACAGTTTCCCACTTGTCTTATAAAAACTAATGACTAGATAATTATGTAGGGTCCACCTACCCCAAACAAACACCCAGAGAA
The DNA here is from genome assembly GCA_007922815.1 of Macrotus californicus. Classification (NCBI taxonomy): domain Eukaryota; kingdom Metazoa; phylum Chordata; class Mammalia; order Chiroptera; family Phyllostomidae; genus Macrotus; species Macrotus californicus. Next base: position 2,286 of record VMDR010033961.1, read on the forward strand.
ATTCATGTGTAACTTCTTAAGATAACAAAAGGAATGAATGAGAAAGGCTGAAATCAAAGTAAGGATGAGTACAACTATATAAAATGAGAAAATGGTGTTTGAAGGTCTAATATCAGTTTTGAAATTTATCTCTGAAACGATTTTGAAAATTGTTAGAGTCCATGTGATTCTTGATTGCATATTCTTACTGTGTAAGTTAGAAACTTGTCTGCAGGGCAGAGAGGGGTTGAGTATATGTCCCCAAGAGTTGTCTGTAAGTGGATAATGCTGAAGCCAGAGAGCCGACGGGCTTGTTCAGGGAGATAACAGAGGGGGTAGGGCAGAACACTTTAGAATCCTGCAGAACATAATTTTTTTACATTTATTTTTCAGTTACAGTTTACGTACAATATTATATTAGCTTCAGGTGTACAGCCCACTGATTAGACATTTATATAACTTAGGCAGTCTTCACTTCAATAAAACTAATACCTATCTGACACCATCTACAATTATTACAATGTTATACTATACTCCCTATGCTGTGCTTCACATCCCCATGACTATTCCGTAACTACCAATTTGCACTTCTTTACCTTTTTCACCCAATCTCCCAAACCCTCTCCTATTTGGCAACTGTCAAAACGTTCTCTATATGTATGAGTCTGTTTCTATTTTGTTTGTTCATTTATTTTGTTCTTTAGATTCCACATATAAGTGAAATCTTATGGCATTCATCATTCTCTGTCTGACTTAGTTCACTCAACACAATCCATATTGTCCTAGATGGCAAGATTCCCTTCTTTTTATGGCTGAGTCATGTTCCAATGTATATGTGCCCTAATTTTTCTTTATTCATTCATGTGTTGATGGACACTTAAGTTGCTTCCATATCTTAACCATTGTAAATAATGTTGCAATGAACATATGGACGTATATGTCTTTTCAATTTAGTATTTGGAGTTTCTTCAGATAAATACCAAGAAGTGGAATTTCTGGGTCCTTCTTTGCTTTGTTGTCTGATATAAGTATTTCTACCCAGCATTTTTGTCTGTTTCCATTTTCATGAAATATCTTTCTATCTTTTCATTTTTACTCTGTGTATGTCTTTTGACCTGAAGTGAGTCTCTTGTAGACGGCAAGGTGGTTGGAACTAGGTCTCAGAGAATCCCCAGGTAGGGCTAACAGTGTTAAGTTGATGGAGATTCAGATATGGCCTGGCCTGCACCTGCAGAGGGACAACTCAGAAAAGGAACAATGGCCTCTGTCCACACTTCTGACTGGGAGAAAGCTGCCCCTCCAGCCCTCACCATAAAGCCAGGCAATTCAGGTCCTACCCATATATATCTGGTTCCTTTCAAGATGCTGCCCCAGTGCTGGAGCTCAAAGGGAGTGAGTCCGAGTAGGTCCATGTGTGGGCCCTTTAAGAGGAACACCTGGAACTCCAGAAGCCCTCTGTCTCAGCCACAATCTCTGCTAGTTTTCACAGCCAGAAGTTATGGGGGCTTTTCCCAACACAGGAATCCTGGCTGGGGTGGGGGGCTGATGAGGCTGCTCTTCAGAGGTGACCTCTGCAGCCAAGATATCCCCCCCAAATTTTAACTGCCACATGTGCATGTGGGACCAGCCAGACCCTGGTCTTCACCTCTCCCTACCACTCTGGATGTGGCTTATTCTTTAACTCTCTAGTTAAAAGACTTCCATTCCTCCAGAATTCGAGCACTTCTGAATGGCTATTCCGTAGTTTAGTAGTAATTTAGATGTGGTTGTGTTTCTATGCATTGCATTTACCTAGACTGACATCTTGACCAGAAGCAGAACATCAATTTTTAAGGAAAGGGAAAGAAGAGGAACAATAAAAAAGTGATTAGAGTCCTGGCTGGGTGGCTCAGTTGGTTGGAGCACCGTCTTATACACCAAAAGGTCAAGGGTTCTTATTCCTGGTCCGCACACATATCTAGGTTGTGGATTTGATCCCTGGTTAAGGTGTTGAGGGAGGTACCCAATTGATGTTTCTCTCTCTCTCTCTTTCTCTTTTCCTCTCTCTCTAAAATCAATAAGCCCATCCTCAGTGAGGATTTTGTTTTAAGTGATAAGATATGAAGAAAGGAGTAAAAATCAATAGCACAGGCAACTTTAAAGAGAAAAATTCATCAGAGATGTGAAATTCAAGAAATATTTGGTAAAATTAGGCATGAGAATCAGTAGTTAACAGTTTCAGCAGAAAGGTAAAGTCCGAAATGCCAATTATAGTAGGTTGAAAACTGAGTGAGAAACTTTTCACAAAGTTTTACACTGAAATGAAAGCAAATACAAAGCCATACCTCAGAGATATGTGATGTGAATTTGAGAAACACAACATGAAGAGAAAAATATAACTGAATGCCTGTTGTGGGTTGAATTGTGTCCCCCAAAGTATATATATTCAAGTCCTAACCTCTGGGATCTGAGAATGTGACCTTCTTTGGAAATAGTGTCTTTACAGAAATAATCAGGGTAAGATGAGGTAACACTGGATTAGAGTGGGCCCTAATCCAATGAGCAGTGTCCTCCTAAGAAGAGGAAAGTTTGGGCACAGAGACAGAGACAAATAGGGAGAGAAAGCCATGTGACAGCAGCCAAAGAACACGAGTATTATTGGCAACTGCCAGAAGCCAGAAGAGAGGCATGGAGTAGACTCTTCCTCAGGGCCTCCAGAAGGAACCGGCCCTGCCTGTGCCTTCCTTTCAGACTTGCAGTCCCCAGACCTGTGACACAGTAAAGCCCTGTCACTATAAGCTGCCCAGTTGGCGGAACAAACAGCCCTCGCAAACCAATACAAGGACTATCAATAACAATCCAAAGCTACAGAGCTGCCCTGGCTGGGTGGCTCAGTTGGTTGGAGCGTCATCCTGTATGCCAAAATGTTGTGGGTTCGATGTCCAGTCAGGGTGCATACAGGAGGCAACCAATCAATGTCTCTCTCTTGCACTGATGTTTCTCTCTCTCTCACTCTCTCCTCCCCACCCCCCTTTCTCTCTCTTTCAAATCTATACACATATCCTCAGGTGAGGGATAGATGAATGAATAAATGATGCAGACTTAACATAATACTCACAGTGAGCATAAACCATGGTCACATCAAAGTATGGAAATAATTTACATGGACATAACCATTTAAAAGCAAAAGGAAAAGACGATAGGTAAGAAAAATCTGTTAAAATCTAGAATAATGAAGAATTTTGCGGAAGACTCTTAATGTGGTGTTACCCATTGCGATTTTAAGATACCCGCCTACTTTAATCGGAATGATGAAAATGATTTGTTCATCTCTTTTAAGTTTGGGGTCCTGAAATGAAAAGTGATACATACATTTTTAAAAATTATCATGGGCCTCTCTCAGAAAATGGAAGAGATTTCACACCTGAAGGTAATCTTTCTTCACTCAGATTACAATGAAAGAAAATATTGTATTGTTGCACGTATCAGTTGTCTGATGACTAGAACCCTAAGAATAACATTCTGTCACTTGTGCTTCTGATATTTATTCGTTAATATAGTCAACAAACCTTTCTGAGTACCTGCTGCAGTGTACCTAAAACACCAGGTTCTTATTGCCCCGAGATGTCAAAGTCAAGGATGGCGGGGAGGGTTTACAGGGGGAAGAAAGGGAGAAAGGGCTGCTTTAACGAGGTGTTCCTCAAGCGTTGTGTAGAAGTTGTTTTATGTCAACTGAATCATGTACACATATACCATACTTATACCTTTTAAATGTTAAGGACAGTAAAATGAGAAATTCTTTTGAAATGTGGTTATGAGATTCATATTGTAACCGTTCTTAAATTCATGTTTTTGAGATCTAGGTTTTTCCCTAAGAGAGACAAGACTACATTTTAATTAAAATACCCCTTAAAGGTATTTTATAATTAATTTGAGCAGTAGAGTTGCTTCCTCCTATATGGCAGAAATAAGGGGAATTTTTCCTCCCTAATTACCCAGATAATGGGTTCCAGTCTCCCTTTGATGTGTCATAAAGGCTCACCTGTTTCTACAACCTGCTATTTATTATCAAACAATTGCAGTTTCCCGAATCCTGAATTTCCAAAGGTGCCATTTATCCAAATCACATGTGTGTCCCCTTTGCACCCATTCTGAAAAAGAATTCTCCTTGATCAAAATGTTAACCTTGACTACCCCCCGGTGCATCACCTCTTTTATTACCGAGTCCAAATTAGAATCCAGAGGACCTACTAGGACACGTACTGCCTGTTAAGGCATTTCTTTTAACTGCATTTTAACTAGGGTAATAATAGGTATAAATCTTGTGAAAAAGAAGATATATAAGATCAGGAGTTTAAAAAATGAGATTTAAAATTATCCCATACCTTTTTAGTAACCTTTTTACATCGGAAGCCTAGGACTCTCTCCCATCAGTGCAATGGACATTTCACATATACTCCCAATGGTTCATCTCCCCAAAGCCTGTCCATGGATCCCAGGTTTCCCTTCCCCAAAAGAGGTCTTTCCTTTCACTTTCTCATTTGACCCCTTGAAAGTGATTAATGAGATAAACTGCACAAAGACTTGAAATTGTGTCTAATGCAAGATTGGAAAACTTGTTTCCACAGTACTTTGAACAATTTGACTACAACTTCTCTGTGCAGTGACTGAAGATGCCCGGGGGGTGGGGAGGAGGGGTGCCCACAGGACCCCGGGGAATAGTGTAGGAGAAGTAAGTCAGCGTCCTGCCAGCCTGGTGATCGTGTGAGTAATATATGGAGCAGGAATGTTCTAGGAAACACTGAGTGGAACTTACAGACTTTGAGGAATATGAGTATAAGATTCTGAGAGGCAAGAGTAGGAGGATCCTGGAAATGCCACTGTGGAAGGGACTCAGTGTGAACGGGACTGAGGAGGCATGCCTTCAGGAAGGAGTCTGACAACCTCTGGTAAGAACAGAGTCTCTCTGGAGTCCAAGAGGACTTCATCAGAGACCCCAAGAGATTCTGAAGTTGGGGTGCAAAGCCTTATGAGAACCTGAAGGAGAAAACCATCTGAGTGGGCCTAAAAAGTTCCTACATGACATTAGATGAGAATTCCATGAATTGTGGAAACACATGGAAGAGTCCAAACTAGTCTTTAGGGAGCATGAGAGGGTCTCAGGTGGAGCCATGCTCCTGGCTCCAAGGAAGAGATGTGCATAAAAGAGAAACCTTCTGGAGCCCTGCTGATGGGCAGACAGTGTAATGATGTGGGATCTGGGGATGCTAAGGCCCAGGGACCTTGGGAGCGCCAGCAAGTTTGGGCAAACTCAGTCAGTGTTGCTGTCAGGTTGGCTGCCAATCCATTTGGTGCTTCTGTGAGAAACAGCAAAAGGTGTCCATTCTCTCCTAGGTGGAGGCATCTCAGCTCTGGAGTACGCAGATGATGGATCAGAGCACGGGCTAGATTTCAGGCCCCACTGGTTCCAGTGACCAGAGTCCTTTTGCAGGCAACCATCTGCCCAACTGCACATGGAGGCCCTGGGTGGATTGAGGGTCTTCTTTTGGCTAAAAGCTAATTGGTGCCCACACACATAAAACTATTTGAAAAGAGCAAGATACTATAGCAGAAAGACTGTACGGATTGTATTTGTAGATAAAAGTTCTTCTAAGGGATGCAAAATAATAAGAGATACAGAGATAATAAAGAATAGCATACTTGACTTGATCTCTCCAATAAATGTCTGTCAATAGAAATAATATTTTCCTAGTCCCTTCCCTATCCTGATTTTCTGGAGAAATGGTTACATGCTTGTGCAACCACTGGCAAGTTAATTAGGCCCTCAGTACATCAGTTTCTTCATCCTGGAGTTGTGGTAAGGATTGAAAACATTAATACACATAAAGCTTAGAACTGGGTCTGACGTTTAGTATCGACTCAATAAATGCTAGCCATTTTTATTATTTGTACCATTCACATGTTAATGAGAATGCTAAAGCTGGATAGGGCTGTAGAGACCATCTGGGAAACATTTATGGAGAAGATAGTTTTTCAAGCTAAGCCTTGGAAAATGGATAGGATTTCAATAGGTATAGAAAACAAGGGGAAGACATCCCAGGCATTGGGAATAAAGGTGGAAAGGTACAGGCAACATTTAAGTATGGTTAGCAGATTTATTTAGCAGAAACCAAATGGAATGCGTAGGAGAGGGGTAGAAAATAAATCTGAAAGCTAAACTGAGGGTACCTAAAAAGGCATACAGAAATTCTCCTCTCTCTGGTCAGCAATAAAAACCAAGAAATTTAACTTGCAGCCCTCTGATCCGGCTCCCACTCTATGGGCTCTCTTTTCTCAAAGGTCAAGTACAGTATTTCTAAAACTTGGAAGTACAAACCAATGACTTGAAGACCTTCCTAAAATGCAGATTCTGATACAGTAGGTCTGGAGTGAGGCCTGAGAGCCTACATTTTTAACAAGCTTCCAGGTGCTACCATGCCCCTACTCACCCCTGGGCCACACTGGTACCAAGGGTTTAATCCAATAGCCTCTTCTCATTTTCATCCTTAATCTCTCTACAGCGTTAGACCTTAGTAATCTTCCTGAAGCACTCGTCACTGGCTTCTATTCTCTCACCTGAATCTTATGCTGCTACTTGAAGCTGAGAATGCAGACTAGAAGCCTGTAAAACCCCAGTACATACTGACTTGTCTTGAGCACAGCTTTCATCATATAAAACAAAGTTGCCATTGGTTATAATATCTAGGTATAACAATTAGCTATAAACTCGAGGTCAGTCTTTAGATATGTATTGTCCAAGCAACTGTCAGTGCATCCATCTCTTTGGTTTTTTAAACACAAATATTACAAACCATCTTTTAATAAAAGATAGGCTTATATAATTATAAGAGACACCTACTGCCCATCTCATGATGTGTGTAGCTTCTCTGGAGAAAATCTCCCCTGAGTTTCCCATCCCATCCCTGCCCCAGCATCCACATGGGCCTTGGCTATAATTGGTAAAGAGGTGGGTCCCTGACCAATACTGGGTTATCCTGAGTCCTTCCGCAGATTTTACACTAGAACTGAAAAAAGCATGTCAGTCTCTTGCTCTCTCTACAGAACAGAAATCAAGAAGCATGTAAGTGCAGGAGCTATTGGGGAACACCTTCTGCCACGTGGACTCCGGAGCATCAACAACAGAAAGACTGATGAAGTCACCAGAAGAGCACTAGGAAATAGCTTCACAGTGTGGCACCTGATGACCTTGCATATTTCCACATAGGCCACCTGGGCAAGGCCCGACCACAGTCTGACCCGAGTCTTGGCAGATGTCGTGTGATTTCTTCTAGCCTAGGGGAAGATTAGCAGCCTGCTGAGGAGTTGCTGAGAGGCTGTTTCTCCCATTAGCTTGTGGAAGGCTTCCGCAAGGCAATTTCTCATCAATCTCCCTAGTTTCACTTGAGCACAAGACTTTCCACCTCAGTCCTACTTAGGGTAAAGCTGCAGATTTCACCGAAGTCTGTAAAACTGCTTGGCAGTGGTTCTGAGAGACCAATAGCAGAGGGACCTACTGTTCATACCATTTACCATCTGGTCTGTCCAATTTGGTGTTACCTGTGGAACAAGGGACACAGGGAATTGACACCATAGTTACTTGCTTTTGTTGTCTAAGTAATTAATTGTCTGAATCCATTTGGGCATATTTACTCCTTACCAGGCAAATTTATGGAAGCGATACTAACACCTGTAGTAATGTTACTTGCGGCCCTATTTTTAGCCACCACCTTGCTGCTTTGGGAATGCTTAACCATTTGATAAAGAGAAAAAGGAAGACATGGCAATTGCTCACTTCCTGAGTTCCCCTCAGTGCCCCTGCTCCTGATTCCAATCTGTTTCAGGAATGCATCCCAGGCCCTGGATTCCATGGTATACCCTAGTATTTCTCTAATAAACCTCCCTAGTTACTTTTTCTTAAGAAATCCAGAATGTATTTTTAGCCTTTACCATCAAAAGGGTATATAATACACACACAGACACACACACACACACACACACACACACACACACACACACAGAGGTGTTGCATTTGACGACAGTTTCAGTCAGAACTCCAGTGCGAGAGATTTACATGCATTTTTTTATATTTATTAAAATTCTAACTCTTGTATGTTCATTTCTTTTTGGCCCTTGACCTAGTATATGTAATATGCTTAGCCTGAACTTATTAAAGTCCAATAAATATAAAATTTTATGAAAATGTTGTTGGCCAAGTGGAAGAAAACACGGCTCACTTTCACTGTGATGAAAGTGTAAAGTACTCTCGTCATTTATCAATAATTCCATAGTACTAAATGTATACATCAACTATGCTATGTTTACTTTATCTTATAAATGTACTAATTTTCATTCATACTAGTTACAATTTTAAGAACATGGTGGAACCACACATTCTATTTGTACCAAATAGTTATCATCCAACAAAACAATGTACGTGGGATTAGAGTTTGATCTACTATTAACACCCCTTGAGTTTAGCTGTGTCTAATACATCGTATGATCGATCATCTAAGCCAATATACAGGTGATTGTGAATAGTTTAGTGTGTTCCCCAATTAACTTCACTTTTCCTATTGGGCCAGCTGAGTTTTCTTTGATCAGAGTCATGGACTCTGAATCAAGTGAGTCAGGGACAGCTGAAGAGTCTTGAACATGGTGGAATTTGACTGAAATGGTGAATAAGTTGATGCAGATTCACCATCACTACAGGGAAACAACTGAAAAAGTGGACAGTGGAGCCACGGACATCATAACAATGGATAGACATAGCATAATTACATATAATAAATTCATCCCTTGATTTCCATATTAATAAAATATCATCTTTGTGAAAGTATACAGATTGTAAGTGATACATCTGGCTGCTTGCAGTACCCCTAAGATGTAAGTAGTTCATGACAATGAAAACTGGTCCTAATGTGTAGTAA
>VMDR010033962.1:0-11203 GCA_007922815.1 Macrotus californicus
AGCTGAATAATTACGTTACAAAAATCAATTATAAAATGCCTTCTATGATTACAAATATCTTCTGGACATAATTTTTAATTATAACATCTAACCTATTTTTCATAAATGTTCTTTAATTTTGTCCTTTGATTCATAATCAAATACACAGTAAAACAGGTCAACCCTGATGAGGCTGTAGCTGAGACTAAAGATGCACCATTGCTGGCATGGTGAAGGGTCACATGCTTAAGAGTTACCCTTGTCACTACCAGGTGAGCACCTCTGAATTTACAAACTGGTGTAAACACAGACTAACTACACATTACATACATGTAGGCTTCTGTCCAGACAGAAGCGGTTATTACTGAGCTGCTGGTTGGAACAGTACTTCTGTGCGGAAACTGGGAATGTCTGTCCATTCGACCTGGCAAAGCAACATACTCACTTCATTTGAAAAACCCGTAACTTAGCAAAATTCGTGTGAACGGTGAAAAGAACATGCTTCCTGCTCTTTGAGGCTTACCTACTCCTCATTACTGACCGCTCTGTCACACAGGCCCCTAAGTGCTCTCGCAGTTTCTCACCTTAGCTTTAGCTGGTCTGAGACCAGTGGCAGAGGAGGGGCTAACTCCACTTTACCAGTGAGGGAGGAGGCACACATTGGCAAATGCCTTGACTGAGCTCAGCCACTGAGGACTAGGAGCCACGACCTAGGGACCACCTACCCACGTGGTGACCACCTCTGAGGACAAAGAAGCCTGGCAAATGAAGTCTGTGAGGTGTGACAAGTCACAGGGAGAAGTTATGATGTGAGTCCTGGGTCCTGGACACACCTGAAAATAATCAGTGGGGTGCTGCAGGGGAGGCGAGGAGCAGCAGCGCCCCGGGGTAAAGTGCATCATTGCACCATCACTGCCCGACGCCCACAGAGCGTGTTTGCCCGTGCAGGTGGATCGTCACAGTGACTGCTCTGAGAAGTGGGCCAGGTGGGCACGGCTACCTGTCCTACAGCAGCTTAAACCTTTCCTGCCGTAGTAACAAGCACTGATTGGTCCTCTGGAAGTAACTGTCCATTTCAGAGACTCCGACTGTGGGAGACACAAATTGGTTATTAAATAAAAGCTGCCTAGGAAACTTAAGAACTACCAAAATGCGTACATAGATGACTTTTCAATTACTTTTTTAACCGTCTGTCCACTTCTGTCCCCTCACCAGACCCATGATAGTTTTGTGCTTCACGACCACAGGTGTGGCACATGAACCCCCTTTTGGGTAGTCAGAGCTAAGGCTTGTAAGGCAGAGAAACAGTTCCCTCTCTCCACAAATCGGAAGAAATCACCATCCTACACTCACAGGACACACGGCTTGATCTAAGCCAGTGGTTCTCCAAGTGCGGTCCCTACACCAGCAGCATCAGCACGACCCGGACACTTTGCAAAGCAGTTCTCAGGCTGAGGCCCAGGGCTTACTGGGTCAGGAATGAAGGGACAAGACCCAGCAATGCGTCCAACAAGCCTTCCTGGGGATTCTGGTGCACATGAAATTCTCCTAACCATTGATCTACCTAGGCTTTTACCTCGGTTCCAATGACATGCCCTTAAAGTTGAAAAAAAAGTGTGGTCAAGTAGCTAGAAGGTAGAAGGAATAAACAGTAACAGAATTAAGAACATTCTAATCACACATCACAGACAGCTCGCAGACCAAGCCCCAGACGCCCAGGGCCAGCATGTGGAGGTGCAGACCCACCCCCACACCAGGGAGGGGCTGAAAAGGTGCTCCCGCAGCGGTCAGTCCTAGGCCGCAAAGGTGTGTGGGAAGCACTGATGTCCACATCAGTAGTCAGGATGCCACTGGGGAGACGTGTACAATTTCCACTAAAAAATAATAAAACCTTCAACAACCAAAGTGCTGTCATTCTCAGGTCAGAGAAACAAGCACGCCCACACAGCTGGGATGACGGGGGCACCAGCACGCACGTCTCTCTGCAGCCTCTGAAATGACCGGCACTGTCCAGAGCCTCTCACCGGGGCAGAGCGCCCGCAGGCACTCTTCACACCATAATGCTGTTAGTGTGTAGGACTCCAACCACAAAGCAGGCCCCCTTTGGAATATGTTTTGGAATCAGTTTCTGATAGTCAACTTTTCTGAAGGCACATTTGCATAAGTAAGAACCTGAGCTAAAGCCAGGTCAGACAGAAGTAGGCCAACATGTAACTCTGTGACTTTGGGAAAGTGATTTTACTTTTCTGTGGCTCCCTCTGTAACAGGAGAATTTAAGATACTCATCTTGTCGGGTTACTGTGAGGACTGAGTGAGAATGTAACGTTCACCAAACGCTGAGCTCAGAGGCAGGCACATGGGCAGTGTAATAAATGACAGGGGAAAAGGAGGGAAGATGATTCTTTACTTCCTCCCTGCAACTGTGTTCACACAGCTTTTCCTATTTTTTAATAAAGATGTTTATTTTATTTTTAGACAGAGAGGGAGAGAGAAAGAGAGGGAGAGAAACATCAGTGTGTGCTTGCCTCTCATGCACCCCCTATTGGGGACCTGGCCTGCAACCCAGGCATGTGCCCTGACTGGGAATCAAACCAGCGACCCTTTGGTTTGCAGGCCGGTGCTCAATCCACGGAGCCACCCCTGCTAAGGCGCTTTTCCTATTATCAATTTGATCTGTATAAATTCTGCTTATCTCTCAAGTTCAAATGCCAACTTCTCTATGAAAATCCTACCAGTAAAACCAGCCACTTAAAATGTGTCATAGATACACATCAGTGACACGATCAGCCCCCACCTAGTGCTCACCAGGCTTGAGGTGGTGTTCTAAGTGTGTCGTGTGTTAACTCATCTACTCCTCGTAACGACCCTGCCAGGTGGGTCTAGCACTGCCCTTTTTTTGCAACAAAGAGCATGAGACAGGAAGCAGTCTGCCCAGAGCCGCACAGGAGCTGGCGGACTGGGCCCTGGACCCCGCGGCCCAAACCTGCTCTTACCTGTGCTACCTGTCCCCACTGTCAACTGAGAAGGATGAGTGATTACTGCAAAGACCTTCCTGGAGATGACAGTGTTATATTTAGTACTGCTGAAGATGTCTTCGATGTGCGCTAAAATCACCCACTATGGATAACTTATTCACCCTTCACAGAAAATACTTCTACTTCTAATTCCTTCCTCAGCAGGCCCGGGAGATGGATCATTTTATCCTCACGTGATCCAAGAGAGGGAGAATGCCTGATCACCCACTACCTTAGGCTGTCAAAACAAGTTGTCATCTAATACTCTGTGCAAATATAATACAGTCATCAGGAATTGATCATCTAATATTCCAGACAACGTGTGTTATATTTGCGGGCTTTGATTTTATATTCAGAAACAATGTCAAAGATGCACCTTGTAGAAAAAGACACTATTTTTTAAACAAAGGCAGGATTAGAGGTATCGAACTGAATCTTACCAAAAAAACAGAAATGTGAACATAGTATGTGTGGAAGACACAAAGTTAGTGTCTTCACTTTTTAAACAAACCTTGTAACACAGAATCAAGAGCAAGAGTGAAACACGCCTGCCCAAGGGATAGTGTTTGGGTTACACGTAAAATCCGACACTCTTGAAAGAGGAAGGCTGAACAAGTGAGCACTGCTTCTCCGTAATTACAGCAGGGCCGCACTGTCCCTGCACTTCGAGTGCATTTTTGGTGCCTCACTTTAAGATTCAGAACATGTCAGCACATCAACAATGAACTTCACGTGCTAGTTTTCTTGAATGGGGGGGGTGGGGTGTGTGTGTGTGTGGGGGGGCAAATGAGCCAAAACAAAGAAAAAACATCATTTCTCAGTTTAAGAATTTTAAAAAAATGAAGTACTAATAAAACCTGCATCAATTATTCTTAAGTCTCTAAATGCAATTCGCTTTAAAATAAGACAACGCCGACATCAAGAATCAAGGTGGCTTCTCACCAGCCCTGGGTGGTGCTGAGGCCGCAGGAACAGAGAGGGCTGTCAGGACAAGTTTTACTGGTCAGACAGGGACGGGTTAGAGATAGCCTAATGAAGGGACTTCAGATTTGCTCGTGGTTGGCCCAGGGCTATGGCTGGGAGGCAAAAAGCACAGGAAGGGCCAAAGAGCTGAGGCGATATAATGCAGACTCCACTGAAATGAAGGGGAAAGCACATCCAACTCTGTAGGTGAACAGACTCTGCACTTGAAGTCACTGACCAGACACGCCCATCATGCACTCCCACTGCACACTGAGTGTGCCTTTAGCATGGCGTTTAACCTTTGTGGCAACTGTTTGTGTGCTTGTCTGCTTCCACACTAAGGGGGGGGGGCATCTGATTCATCCCAGTCTCCTCCGCTGAACACGCCTTCAGGACTGAGCGTGAAAGAGCACAGGTGTCATGTGAGTGAGGAACAAAGAAGGCAGCAAATATGAAGCAAACTGATGCCACTGTCTTTTACCTGGTTTCATATTTTGCCCCAAAAGCCTTTCATCCTACAACTGGGAGGATAATAAAACCAGGCTTACTTTATTTCATGTTTATATAATGTAAGCCACTTAACCTCTCTGGATCTAAGTCGGTTCTTCTATAAAAGAAAAAAATTAAGACAATAACTCTGAAAGTCCATTCGGCTCAATAATCCCATGATCCTGTAATGGTACTGTATTCTGGTAATAAAGAGTTGTTAATACTCACTGAAGGCTTCTGTGTGGTCAATAATTACGCTCATAACTGGAATCAAAGTTGTATATTTTACTGCTATGCTAGTCAACTGCCACATTAGGAAAAAATCCACAAAACACTATTTCTGAAAATATATACAAGCGCGTAACATACAAGTCCGTAACTATAAATAAGAAACCATTTTAAAAATACATGTAAGTGCATAACAAGCCATCGTAAGATGTAAAAGATATGAAATAAAACAGCATCTGCTTTCGATGACCCAGACCTCTCCAGCATTCTCCACCGACCTCCGGGCTTCCCGCTGCCAGACACCTCGTCACACAGGTCTTCACGTGCCCGGTGCCTGCCAGCCTCCTGGGTCCACTCCCACGGCACCTCCTCAAAGAGGTCTTCTCTGCGCCCAGGGAGTGGCCCCCAGCCTGCAACTCTTTGTCACATCTCCCTCCCTGATGCTCTTCACGGGCCGTCGAGACCTGAAATCATGCAGCTTGCTTGTTCTGCTGACTTCCTTACTGTCTGCCTCCCCGCCACAACCCCCAGGACAGACGCTTTAGGAGAGCCGGAACCTCGCCACCTCCCCACTTCACTTTGTGAGGGCTTCGTTTTACACACCAAGAACAGAACGGAGGCTCAGAGCGACTTGATCAAAGAAAGAGAACGGCACAAAGGTGATGCCCAAAACACGGACCCGTGTCTTCACTCCCAAGCCTTCTGCTTCCTTCCCAGGTGCCTGCACCTCCACTCTGCCAATTATCTAGGTTCTAGACACTACATCTGCCCGCAGTTTTAACTTCTAAAATATTTAAGAATTGTTATAAGCTTATGATGAAAAAAGTAACAATGATGACTCAAATGAGGTACGACAGGATTCTTAAAACGACGCCACCATTGCTGTAGGTGGCTCCCAGCAACTGGAGAGGCTGAGCGAGGACGCCAGCACTGCAAGCGCCTTGAGGACAAGTGTGCATCTTCGCCGAGTGGCACCAGTGTGGTCGGACTGCACTGTTTGGGCTGCGTCAGGCCACGGTAACAAATGGCTCCCAAGTCCCAGCGCCTACAGCACAAGCGTTTACTGCTCGTTTACACGAAACGTCTGCCACAGACGGGCTTCAACTGGGCTCCGCCAACCCGGAACCAGCCCTAGCCGAAGCAGCTGGGTTTATGAGAGGCGGGACCATGAGATGGAATTTAAAACATCTGCTCAAACGTGGGACTGTCACTTCCTCCAACATTTTTACTGGTCAAGGAAAGCCGAGTGTCCAAACCTGATGTCAACAGAATGGGAAATATAATTCTCCCACAGAGAGGAGCCTGGTACAGAGAGCAACAAGTACTTTGAACAATAATACAATTTACCACAGACAGGGCCTTCCCAATAGAAAGTGCTCAGTGCCTGGAGGTAATTATTTCTATGCCAGGCCGCAAACACCACTGGGCAGGGCCTGCAACCTGTCTTGCTCACTGGATGCACGAGTCACATGGCGCTGGCCACACAGCAGAGGACAGGCTGAGTGCTCACAAAGTGAACAGTAATAGGATGAGCATGGGAATCAAAAACCTGCAGCAAAAGTATTATGTCTGCCAATTCCTGATTTAGTGGAAAGTCATTCTTCTCTTCTGACTCTTGGACGGTTGTTGTAAAGATTAGATTAAAATATTTGCAAAAGCTCCACGAAAACTCCACCATATTATGCAAATGTTAGCTGAGACCTCTGGACGGTGCAATGGGATGAAATCTGATAAAGATAGATTCATTTAAACTTTCACAGTAATGCAACACACAATATCCTGCATTTGCTTTCAAAGCATCAACTGGCAAGTCAAGAATAACTAAGATGAGACAAAGCGGTTCACATGAAAGAGACAAGGTTTTAGTGGACCACAGCTCAGTGTGATCAAAGGGTAATGTGGCTGCCAAAACATGTCATGCAAATTTCAGGCAGCATTAATGGAAGTACAGTATCCAGATAATAGCTTCATTGTACTCGGCAATCACCCGACCACTCTGACGGAGGCAGTTCAGTCCTGGCCACCGTACTTTAAGAGCCACACTAACAAACAGACTTTGTCGTGAGTGGATCGATGTGGACGGAGAAAGGTCTGGAAGCCACGTCCTGTGTGTATGGTTTGAGAATTAGGGCTTTTTCTCCTTAGCGCAGCAAAAAGACTTAAGTAGGATTTGACAGTCGCTCTCAAGTACTCCAATAAGAGTTACTGAGTGTTAAGAAGAACATGTGTCTCATACCAGTAAGTGGAAGTAAGGGAAACAGACCTAGCTCAGAGAAAAGTTACTTCTGACAACTAGAACCCTTCTAAAACAACAGGGGTGGGTGACAACATGGCAGAGATGCTACTGAGGAGCCTGAGCTGGCCGTGAGCTGGACATATCCCACTCGCTCCTCTACGAAACTACGCATTTTTGAGGCATCTGAAAATGCCCAAACAGTGTTTCTCTTTTCTGATTAAATAGTATTAATACTGATAACAACAACAAGAAACAAGAACTGAAGGGAGAAGTAAAACAAGAAGTTGCCTGGCCTAACATAGAAAGGCTGAGGGGAAATGAAATTTCTAGCTAGATAACATTGAACAGGGACATGGACAAAGTGTCTTGATTTACACAGAGGAAACAGGCTTAGTCAAAACCTATTTATTCTACAAGTTCTCTTCCTGGTATGCCTCAAGTCCTAATAATTTCCAAGGAGGTGCAAAAAAATATCTTACAAGTTCCTACAATGGCAATCAAGCAAAAAATTGCTAACGTTAAGCCCCTGTTGCAGTTACAACACTAGTGTATCGATCGACTCGAGTAAGTACTCAGACTTCCCACGGCAGACTGTCACACGTGTGCCACTGGCATGTAAACATGGTTCCTTGCTAATGTCTCATGTTGTTTCCTCACTCTTTTCAAAATCCAGCACGTTCCTGCTCTCACTTCCAGCTGTCGATCCCCATGCATTCTCTGTGCACCGTGGGGCCCCCAGAACGTGGTACGCAGTGTATAAATAAACACCTGACACCTTTCCGTCCTGGGCCCTCGTCTTCAAATCACTCAACTAGCACAGCAAACTCAAAACTGTTTAAAATCCTTCCTTTAATGGAATATTTTTAAATTAGTTACTAATTTCTCACTGTATTTTAACTTTCTGTTGCTACACAAGAGAAAGTCAAAACAGCCTATGAACACACATGGGGTATTATGCATTACTCATTTGTAATTATAACCACTCTTTGCAAAATATCTTGGGACACACATTTCTTTTTCCCTTAAATGTTTCTCTGCATCCTAAATGGGCACATTTAACAGGACTTCACTGTGCTGACATAAATTACTAATGCCCTACTTATTGCCCTCACTGCAGGTACTTAGATAAATTATGAGCTTAAAAAACAGGTTCATTGGCTTATTAAATAAAGTGTATGTGCCTTTCCGGAATGAACGTTCATTCAGATTTTTAAAAATCTATTCTTCTAAGCCAAAAAGGTAGAGGGAAACGTGAAAAGCAAAAAAGCTGAACCCTTTCTCTACCAAGGAGCATGGAAATTTAGGACTTCTCTGGAATAGGTTAAGGGTTGTTCAACTTGGCACTGGATCCCCACCCCACACCCCCTTTCTCTCTCTCCTCTCTCTTGTGGGCACTACCAGGAATCACAAAGGTCATGGCCACACAACGGTCTGCTGCAAAGTCAGGAGAACCCAGTTTCAAATCACACACGTCCACTCTCAGACAAAACAGTCCACACCCCACCGGGGGGTGGGGGGTGGGGGAATGAGTCAGTGAGCAGACAAAACAGTTCCCAGCTTTAGAACATAGTAGTAACCAAGCACAAATTTAATTTTCCTTTAAATTAGGTGCTTGCATACTAAAGCAATTGTCTGATGGAAATGATGCACAATAAACATTTGTTTAAGTAAGAAGTCTCTAGAAATTAATTGTAGCTAACACGTATTGAGTGTTCTCTGTGTGTTGGACGTTTTGAAGTGCTCAACGTACATTAACTCATGTATATTTTTCATGACAGCTATTTAAAGTAGTACTATCAATATCGTTATTTTACAGATAAGGAAAAAGGAGGCAATGAATGATTAAGTAACTTGCACAGGATCACATGGCTACAGACAGGCGGAAAAAAGAATTCACGCAGGACAGCTCCAGGACCCATTCCTCCACCTTTCTGGGCGGGTGCCACTACAGTACACACACTGACATTTGAAGGTCTTCCTGCATCTATGAGCTTTAATCACATATGAAGACATTTTCCATGGGCAGTCAAGACTATAGACTTGTTATTAAATGCTTTCACAACCAACTCTTAAGGTCAGAGGACTGCATCCAATCCATCACTTCATTTAAGCCAACAGCACCTAATGCAGTCTAATCTAATCTTTCCATGTACCACGTAGTCTGGCTTTATTGTACTTCACGGTAAGTGTAACCGAGTGCCTTTCACACACTTAGCATAATGCCTGACACTATGTCCCTAAAAGTGCTTTGCGCAGGCTAGATCTGGGGTGTTTTATTCAAAAGAGTGTGCATTAAGGTAATTCTACTACTTCGCAAGTTCTAAATGCGATTACTCCACAGCCATTTGACTACTTAATGAACACCAAGTGGTATGGACACAAAGGCCAGTTAGATGGGCTCTGCTGTCAAGGGGCCGCAGTTACAAGACAACGGATGCTTTCACGGGGCTGTGACCGAGGTCCCAAGGGAACAGAGCTCCACCTACCAAGGCACGAGTGTTGGCAGTTCCACGTGCAAAGGCACGGTGCAGTGGCATTTCCTCTTAGGGAACATCAGGCAGTTGAAGAAGAACTGGAAGGCAAGGGGCATGGAAAGCAAGGGAAACAGCGCAGACAGGGGAAGGACGAGGCCGGAGCTAGATGAAGAAAGTCTGAGGGTCGTACAGAAACCTCCAACCGCCGCGAGGGCCTAAGCAGGACAGCGATGACAGCAAAGGTGCTAACAACGGCGACTACCGCACCTTCTGGTTTTCAGCGACAAATCCCCACATGCCAATGAAATCTAATGCAAACTTCCACACCTGAAGTTGATCAAAGTAAAACTGTGCGGGTGGAAACTGCAATGAGCCTGCCTGACTCCCTCCAGAAGCCTTTACAAAACAATTTCAAAACCACTGCTTTAGGCCCTTGCTGGGGTGATCAGTTGTTAAATGCCAAGGGTGTGGGTTCGATCCCTGGTCAGGGCACAGACAAGAAGCAAGCAATGAATGTGTAAGTAAGTGGAACGACACATCGGTCTCTCCGTTTCTCTCTCTCTTGCACACCAATAAATAAAGATTCTTTTACAAAGATCCACTGCTTTAGAAAGAAAAATTATGTTCTCTACACAATTATGTTCTGTACATACTTCATACCTCTCCTGATGTGACTCAGGTATAAGGATTCACTTGGTAGGTTCTCTTCAATTACAGAACTAGGCATATATAGAACTAAGCAGATAGTATTAGGCCTTCGAAATTAATGACAAAAAGATTATAAGACAGAAAAAAATAAAGATTAATTATCAGCTTTTGCACTCTTGAGTTAAACTATAATTTAAGTGACCACATTTTCTAACCTAAAAGTTAGAATTTATGATTAGACACAAATGGCCACAGAATATTCAAAACATACACTATGACTATAATTGGTATGATGTAATTTTTTCAAGATTGATGTACTTGAATTTTCTTCACAACAACTTTGTACGTGAAAATCCTTTCCCACCTATCACTTAAGTACCTGTTCTCCCACCTTGTAACGCTGGGAGTTCCGAACGTGATCACTGGAAACGGTCACCACCGTGGAACTGCCTGTCTTTCCCACGGCCACCCAAGCTGTTCCCAGCAGTAACACGTACAACTGACTGAAGATACACGTTTGCCTCTCCTGGCAATTTAACACTCCTGACTCCAGGGTGAGAAACGCTAGTGCAGCAGCAAGGTTACAGTCCCACAGAAAAGCTATTCGGTAATTTAATGTTGGATAGCAAACAACTATATTTACTTTGTACGATCTAATCTAACCTTACCATCCTCTCTCTCCACCTTTACCCTCCCCTGTTCCCCACACTGGTATTTTTGGGGAACATAACCACTTAGATAGTCTCAAGAATTTTTAAAGTGTCATCCCCTTTATAAATGGTAAATTAATTAAAAACAAATTCTCAAAAAGATGCTTAACACATAGTAAGAGTTCCAGAACAGTCTCACTTTTCTATATCAGATGATACGCTTGGAAAAAAACAGCCAATGACGACCCTGGGCCACCCTATCGTGCGTGCAAAGTTCTTCCGCAGTGTGTGAGGACCGACTATTGACTATGAAAAGGAGGAGGGGAGAGAAGCAGAGGATATAAACTTAATCCTTCAGTACACCATCTGACCAACATGTACAGTATACTCACTCACAGGCATGTTCAAGAATGGTACTTAAACAGAAACAATATAAATGTCATTATAAGGAAAATACTATCCCAAATAATATTGTAAACTCAGTTTAATGCTTAGCATTCAACAGATCATTTCTGGACGTAT
>VMDR010033964.1:0-11202 GCA_007922815.1 Macrotus californicus
CCCGCCGCGTGAGTCCTCTCCGCCCCTCCTACCGGTCTGGATGTAAGTTTCTTAGTTTCTTGGTTGTCGGACTTCCGTACGGTTCGATTTTCTGTCAGTTCTGGTTGTTTTTTCTTTTAAAATTTGTTGTTGTCCTTCTTTTGGTTGTGCGAGGAGGCACAGTGTGTCTACCTACGCCTCCATCTTGGCCGGAACAACCCTTGCTTTTCTATCATCTTTCCATGGCCTGGCTCCAGGGCACTACCCAAGGAATCATGGAAAGTCTGGCATGTTCATTATCAATGGGACCTAATAAATCACATTTTTAATAAAAAAGAATACAATAATACAGAAATTACATTGAGTCCACCTAAGCCATAGGTGGCAAACACAAGGCCCGCGGGCCGAATCCGGTCCTCTACCTTGTTTCTACCCGGCAACAGCGCCGAGCTCCTTGCCCCTAGTTAAGGAGTAGTTACATTTATACAGTCCTAAATTACATTAGGCCCTTTGAAGGCAACCTCAAGGCTGATGTGGCACCCAGTGAAAATGAGTTTGACACCCCTGACCTAAGCAATCCCATGTCATATAAAGATCTCATTTTAAGGCAGTCTTTTTTTTTAAGATTGTATTTATTTATCTTTAGTCAGAGGGTAAGGGAGGAAGAGAAGGAGAGAAACATCAATGTGTGGTTGCCTCTCGCACACCCCCTACCAGAGACCTGGCCCACAACCCAGGCATGTGCCCTAATTAGGAATTGAACTGGCAATCCTTTGGTTTGCAGACTGGTGCTGAATTCACTGAGCCACACCAGCCAGGGTTCATTTTAAGGCAATCTTATAGCACAGACTGTAACAATTCAAAATACAAGGGAGCAAGTTTTCTTTTTTAAACATCATTTCCCTCCTATCATTACTCCTCTCCTGATATTAAATCCATCATCTTTCTGATAAAATAAAAATGTTCTGCCTTGGTGATAGCGACAGGGATCTCACAGTTTGGGACAGATACGGGAGGTTACCATATCATTGCAAAAGCAGACTCCAACTCATCATAGAGTTTAACTTCACACCTCTGGCCTTTTCTTCGGTCTGAAGTTGTGAAGTACTTCGGCTCTCCAACCTTAGAAATGCAGGACATTGTTATTCTTCACCTACAGTTGTAGACGTCTCTAAACATTTGTTGACAGAAACACTCAGACATTCACTCTTCAAACACCAAATGAGAAATATCAAAATAGCAAGAATCGTTAATATATATTTGATGATTCAGAAGCATCTTCTATCTTAAACTAGGTATATTTAGCTGATGTTATTTACACAGTTTGATTGAAGTACAAAAATACATATTTTAAGACTGCGGGGTCTTTTCAACATATCAGAACAATGTTCCACGACAAGCCCATGGGTGGCATCTATGTGGACTCATTGAGGTTGAAAGTGTATTTTCAACAGCTGCATATTCCCATGGCTTAGTACAGAGCCATGGGGATATACATGCCCCCTTCATTTTCTTTGTGTACCTTATTTTGTGAAACTTTAATTTTGAGGTCCACCGCTTAGTCCCTGCCAAGTGGCTCTAGTCTATCCAATGGAGTTCAAAACTTGGGGGCAATAAGTAAGTAAGAGGGAGATGCTGATGCAACAAATGGTGAACCCCACCCCCCACCTCCCCACTCCCGGAGCTCCATGGAGTGTTGCCCTGCCCTGCTTTTCACCACGTGATGCTGTGCAGTAGGTCGTCAGGCTCCCACTATACACAGTGGGCATTCTCACTCCCTCCGCATCTCAGGACAGCTCTGAGAACAGGCACAGAAGTGACTCCTTGATCTCTACAACTTACACCCCTTTAAGTGACTTCATGGAAATCTTCAAGTCAATGAATTTACCCTTTCCACTTGCATCTTTGTTTAACCAAAGTATGAAAGGCTCTCACATAGTTAGTGGATCATTTATGAATGTGTGTTGCTTTTAATATTCGAATACAATTTTATTTTGCTACTCATTCACAGGTAAATTGCTACTTTCCCATTAATGAGAAGTGATACCACTTTCTTAATTCAACTGACTATGGATCGAGATACAGAGGAATATTTTCTCTAGCTGGTTACTACTTCCCAAACACAAACTGAGTGATAGAACTCCACCACCAAACCGAACTGTGCTTTGGTGAGGTTTGGACTTACCGACCTCACGGCTGCAAGCACATTAATAATTCTCCCATCAAGACTGTGTCCATTTGCAACAATATCACCCAGAGAATAATAGTCCCGAGACTCTTTAACAGGTAAGTGTATCAAAGAAAGTAACTTGGTGTCCACTTCATAACTGCAGCCAACTTTTACTGTTGAGTGATCTTCGCTGAGCAAGAGTTTACAGTCACTAAATTGCAAACACACACACAAAAAGTTAATATCAAATGACTTTTTAATAGAAAAATACTTCCAGGTTCACAGTGAAATCATTTTTATTGTAACTTAGACTATACTGAGAAAAAATTTTAAATTTACTCTTAGAAACATTGAAAAATATAGTAAAATATTTTTTGTCTAAAATACATTTTCATTAGGAAAATGTTTTGAGGACCACTTTGTGCCTGAGTGCTAAGCACACTAGTTGTCTAACCTTACTCGAGACTCTGAGCTTCAGAAATAAAGAAATAAAGCGCTCTATACTGCACTTGTCATCTTTCTAAAGATACAGCTTGTCATGGGGATCTCTGTAACACTGACCACCCTGCGAACAGACTTGAAATCAAGGACTGTGCTTCACTTACTCCTGCGGTGCTGTGTATGGAACAGAAGCACAATACTAACAACTGAACTTGAACTGAGGCACTCTTTCCGCTCCCGCCAATCAACTCCCGAGTCCCCTTCATGGGGTTTCTTTCAAGTCCTCTAACGCAGGCCCTCCACCCCCTCCTCCGCTACTGCTTTAGGTGTTTGTATCATTTCTCACCCAAAATGTTGCCCTGTCTCCTCCTACAGTATCCTCCTAAGGTAGCCAAAGTGATCTTCCTAACACACCAATATGAGTATATCATCTCCCAAATCAAAGACCTTAGAGGCTAGCCATCACCAAAGAATGAAGTTGGTACAATGGGCAAAACTATCTCCGGAATGTTTCTGCTTCTCTCTCAAGCTTTTCCTCCTGTTGCTCTCCTGCCTTGGCCCTATATCAGCCATATCAGACTACTAGCTATGAAATTCACATTTTTAGACAAAAAAAAATAGTCAAACATCATCAGTTTAATAGGTTCAACCTACTATTTACTGTTCTGGAAAAGGCCAGGAGGTTTCATGTTTGTCCCCCTTTCAAGAATGCCCTTCCCTCTACTCATTTGTCCAGTCATTCATTCATTCCATAAATATTTACTGAAAGCCTATTCCATCGAATGACTAAGTTCTAAGAATAGGGGACACCGAGCTAAAGAAGACAGATAAGACCTTGCATCTCATGGAGCTCACATGTGTGAGAAGACAAGACAATTAATTGAATAATCTCAGACAGTAATTGGGGTTGTGATGATAAGAAACAGCACGGGGTGAAGTCCTAGTAATTAACTGTAAGGACTACTACAGACTCAGTAGATGGGAAAGGTGTGAGGAGGTGACCTTCAAGCTGACCCTTCAAGGAGGGGGAGGAGCAAATGAGTCGGCTGAGACTGAGCTCCAGCTGAACCTGCCTCTTTGCTCAGGTCCCCACCCCCCACCCCCATGTTCTCTCACAGGCCGCTCCTGAGAGCTCCCTCCACAAATCACGTGCAGAAAAACCCTCCTCCAGGCTCCGCTTCCAGAGAACCTGAACTAAGGTAGTAAGGCATGGAAGTAGAGTCACACCTTCATATGAAAATGCACCTATGTGAATTTCAAGATTCACCTTTTCTTTTCTCATTGTTCGGTTTTAATGTGACCAGAGTCAAATTTTTGTAAATTTAAGAATGAAAATCAAAGTCTTAAAAACAAAGCCATTTTTTCCACAGGATCCTATATCAAAATAAATTATCTCATAATCAAAAATAAACATTGTGAGGAAGAATTAAAGTCCCAATTTTCAAACTGAAGTATACACCGTTAGTAAGCTCTCTGCTAACCTGACACACAAAAGCTTATCACTAGTGATCATTTTAGCCCAAAGCTTGCTGGTCTCTGTGCTAGATATTTACCTAGGAGTTGCAGGACTAAATTTTTCTTCTCTTTCTAATTCCTTTCTTTGGATCAGGGGATTTTCGATTGTCACTAAAACAGAGGGAAAAGTGTGATGCTATTACAAAAAAGTAACAGGGTAAATAAATGTTATTCTAACTCGGAATTGGTGTCATATATCCTTCCCACTCATTTTCTCGGGTCACTATGAGAAACAGAATCCTGGAGTAAAACCATCAAGGGGATCCCTGATGACATTTTTTATTTTTGCTTTGTGTTTAAATCCCAACACATGACCCACCTTAATATTATGCTATTGATTAGTTACCCTGAATATTTCATTTGAGTACAAGATGCGAGTCTATATTTGATTTGATTACAACATGCCCTTTTGTAAATACTTAATTGAGTGGGATTGGCTGGGGTTGGGGGGGGGGGAGTGGGGGGGGAATGCAGACAACTGTAAATGAACAGCAATAAAGTAATTTAAAAAACACTTAATTGATCTTCACCCAATTCACAGTTGCCCTCGGAAAAGAACAGTGGTGGGGTAGAAGGAGCAGTGCAAAATCTGGGTCCTGACTGGAGTCCCACAACTTAATAAGCTTCTGAATGAACATTTCAGGGTTTCCATTTCCTTATGGTCTATGTTAGACCTTTTTGTGCTGTATTTGGCTAATTATTCACACAATCATTTCCTTTTACAAAAGCAAAATTGAAGCTCACAGAGGTTAAACAACTTCCTTGAGATTTTATATCTAGAAAGTAGTAGAGCTGGAATTAGAATTGTTCTGATTTAAAATTCTGTCATCTTTTCACTCTACCACACTGAAGTCCTAGATTTATAATCATCAACTGATTAGATTTATAATCATCAACTTTACATTTTTAAAACCCCTTATCCTATTCATCCTCACAACCACCATCAACATATAACATATTTTAATACCAAACTGTATCTTTAGCTTTATATAACTAATGTTCTGGCATTTATCCAAGGAATGTTTCTAACTATACTAGGCCCTGTGAAATCTGCAAATTTTTCTGCCTTCAAGTCCATATGTTCAATTACTTTATTATTCAGTTGGAGAGATACTAATATATCTCTGTAAGTTAATACTATAAGGCAACATATGATTAGGTGATAACCGGTATGGGTACTAGCTTGCTTCGTACTGCAGTCTTGGAGAGGAGTAGTTTAATTACCTGTATTACTCTTTACCTTCTTTTTTCTACCATGATAGAAAGCTGGTATATGTGCTTCCTTGTTGCTGGCATGAGGCTAGATATGTCATCTATTGAGTGATTAAGTTCTATACTTTTTAAAAATAATTTTTCTTAGATTTGTATTTACTTATTTTTAGAGAGAGGGGAAAGGATGGAGAAACAGAGGGAGAGAAACACTGATGCCCAGTTGGGGACCTGGACTGCAACCCAGGCATGTGCCTTGACTGGGAATCAAATCTGTGACCTTTCGGTTCACAGGCTGGTACTCAGTCCACTGAGCCACACCAGCCAGGACTAAGTTCTGTACTTTATACCAGACACCATCTCATTTAACATTCACTAGAATCTAGAGTGAATTAATTCGTAGGGTATTAATTTGTAGTTGAGGCCCAAGAAGATTAAGAAATTTTCTCAAAGCCATCTTGTGAATAAATGTTGAAACGAGGATCTATCTGCTTTCAAAATCCTTGTTCTTTTTGCTATACTACACTGTACTTCAGAGGGATATTGGCATGGGGAGAGAATGAAAAAGATTTGGTATTTCAGACTAAAAGTAGAGTTTCTTAAAGTCCGTTAACGTTCAAATATCAGCTTTGATCAAAATCTATTTAGCAGCCCTATCATGTTAAGTGATTACAGCAACAGTAGGGACATAAACTGAAATATGCAATAAACCAAAGCTATAAAGCTGCCTGGTAGAAATATGTGACTTTCACGTTGTATGTTTCAAGTACTAAGGCTGAATGCCTTGTATTATGCTCTTAAATTTTTACTTTTTCTGACAAGGTTCTTGAGAATTGTGCCTCACAGCAGTCCCCTTGTCCATGGTTTCACTTTGCACAGTTTCAGTCCAAAAATATTAAATGAAAAGTTCCAGAAATAAATGTTGGTAATTGTTCTACTTTATTAGTTATTGTTGTTGATCTTGTACTATGCTTAACATATAAATTGAATTTTGCCATAGGTCTACGTGTATAGAAAAAAACACTATAGGTGTATTACATGTGTGTGTATGTGTGTGTATGTACACATATACCATATAAATATATATAAACCTTATATATATAAGGTTTGGTAGTATCTGCAGTTTCAGGCATCCATCCATTGTGGGTCTTGGAACTTCTCCCCTGTGTATAGGAGGGACTACCGTATTGCATGTTGACTGCTTCAATGTAGTTACCACAAACGTACCAAAGTAATAATACTATAATAACAACAGTTTAAGAATCGATGCCAACTCACCACACTGGCCAACCCGAAAGCTGTCGGAAAGTGATCTGATATAGTCTTCATTGCCCCACGATGTTGCATTTACAAAATGAGTTGGTGAGTCGCGAATGGTAAAACTGAAAGTGTACCTTTCTAATCCAATATCTAAGGGAAAACCAATGCTTTTATTTTTCAAATGAAATGTTTTATTATACTTCTGAACAAATATTATTATTATTATAAAAATATTCAAAATATGGCATAAAATATTATTTCAGATAAAAGGTCTGTAATAATTTATGCTTGCTTTTATGGATTTGAAAGCTGACAAAATAGATAATCACCTCACTATTACCCCCTCTGTCCCCAGTTACCTGTATATTTGGAAAAAAATGGCATATAGGCTTAAACCATCCAGATATTAACTTAGAGTCTCTATTTTTTTCTTACTGTCTTAACCTAAGTCTAGTTCAGATCTAAATTATTTGAAAACAAATAAGCATGTGCTACCAAATAACACCACTAGAGGTCAGCAAGTACATTTTTTCCAAATAAAATTTCTTTCTGGTTTTTGCTAATTAAAAAAGTAACCCAGGTTCTTCTGGTCAAGATGGCAGCATAGATTAACACAGCTCGCCTCCTCACAAATCTATGTTAACACAGCTCACCTCCTCACAAATCTATGTCAAAATTACAACTAAAATATAGAACAACTATCACTCAGAACTGTCAGAAATCCAGTTGAATGGAAATCTAACAATTACGGAATTAAAGAGACCACATCCATCAATGCTGGTAGGAGGAGTACAGACATGGAAGAGGCTGGTCCCACATCCACCTGTGGTGGGTAAAAATTCAGGAGGGATATCTCAGGAGCAAGGAGTCCCAGTACTACACCAGGCCCCCCAGCCCAGGGTTCCAGTGCCAGGAAGATAAGTCCCCATAACTTCTGGCTGCAAAAAACAGTGAAGACTGAGTTGGCGGAAGAAACTTCGGAGTCCCAAGCAGTTCTCCATAAAGAACCCACACACGGACTTAATCAGACTCACTCTGAGCTTCAGCACCAGAGTAGCAGCTTGAAAGGCACCAGTTGCATACAGGGAGAAACTGAAGCATCTAGCATCAAGGTGAGAACAGGGGGACAGCTTTCTCCCAGACAGAAAGGTGGGCAGAGGCCATTGCCCTTTTTCTAAACCCTCCCACCACAGAGCCACAGAGCTGGCAGGCTGGTGCCAATCTGAGACTCCATCAACCTGGCTAACACTGTTTGCCCCGCCTTGGAGATCCCCAGAGAATCTGTCCCACCCAACTTATGGGCCCACTCAAGCTGCTTTTCCATATGAATGTTTGGTCTTCTTTCATATATCACAACTTCCTAAATCCCATCAAACAAGCAACAGCCAGCCTCGGTGAGCCCCCAGCCGCTATATCTCTTGCTAAGTGGCCCCAGGCCCAGCACTAGCAGCAGCCAGCCTAGATTCACATCTTAGCTTCCCCTGGGAATCTCCAAGTCCAGCACAAGTAGCAGCCATCTCAGACTGCTTTATAGCTCAGACATGGTGCCCTCGGCAAAAAACAGGTGGGGGCTGACCTTGGCCTGCACCACCTGGGAAACCTCAGAGTCTGCATACCTAGTAGACAGCTACACAGACCACATTGGAGCACCACCACCCTGTCTCTGCACAGCTGATCCTCCACGGAAGGTGGAGGTTGGTGGTCAGTGGTCATAGCCAGTCCATGCAGCTGTCTGGCCTGAATAAATCCCTCCTATTTACCTGCCAGCAGCAACCAAGGCTCAACTACAAGAGGAGGGTGTACTCAGCCCACACAAAGAGCACAACTTGAGTACCCAGCTTGGGTGATAGGGAAGGATGTACCACTGGACCCTACAGGACACCTACTACATTAGGGCACACTACAAAGACATGGAGTCAAAGCAGCTCTACCTAATACATAGAAACAAACATAGGAAGGCTGCCAATTGAGGAGACAAAGAAACACAGCCTAAATGAAAGAACAGATTAAAACTCCAGAAAAAGAACTAAACAACATGGAGATAAGCAATCTATCAGATGCAGAGTTCAAAACACTGGGTATAAGATGCTCAAGGAACTTAATGAGAACTTCAACAGCATAAAAAAAGATCTAGTTAGAAACAAAGGATACAATAATAAAAATAAAGAACAATTTACAGAGAATCAATAGCAGAGTGGATGAAGCCAAGAATCAAATCAATGATTTGTAACATAAAGAAGCAAAAAACAAAAAAATAAGCAATCAGAACAACAAGAAGAAAAAAGAATTTTAAAAAATGAGGATAGAGTAAGCAGCCTCTGAGACAACTTCAAGTGATCCAACATTTGCGTCATAGGGGTGCCAGAGGGAAAAGAGAAAGAGCAAGAAATTGGAAATCTATTTGAAAAAATAATGAAAGAAAACTTCCCTAATTTGGTGAAGGAAATAGACATACAAGTCCAGGAAGCACAGAGAGTCACAAACAAGATAGATGATGCATAGGGGCCCACTCCAAGACACATCATAATTAAAATGCCAAAGGTTAAAGATAAAAAGAGAATCTTAAAAGCAACAAGAAAAAAGAAGCTAGTTACGTACAGGGGAATTCCCATAAGACTGTCAGCTGATTTCTCAAAAGAAACTTTGCAGGCTAGAAGGGATTGGCAAGAAATTTTTTAAGTCAAGATTTCTCTATCCAGCAAAGATACTTAGAATCAAAGAGCAGATAAAGAGCTTCCCAGATAAGAAAAAACTAAAGGACTTCATCATCCAAACCATTCATTATTATATGAAATGTTAAAGGGACTTAAGAAAAAGATCAAAACTAAGAACAATAAAATGGCAATAAATACATATCTATCAACAATTGAGTCTAAAAAACAAACTAAGCAAACAAGAACAGAGACAGAATCATGGATACGGAGAGTGTTTTGATGGTTGCCAGATGTGAAGGAGCTATGGGGAATGGGTGAAAATATGAGGGGATTAAGAAGTACAAATAGGTAATTACAGAATAGCATGGGAATTTAAAATGTAGTATAGGAAATGGAGTAGCCAAAGAACTATGCATGACCCATGGACATGAACAATGGTATGGGGATTGCCTGATGGAGTGGGAGGTGCTGGGTGGAGAAAAACAAAGGGAGGAACATTGAGACAACTGTAATAGCATAATCAATAAAATATAATTTTAAAAAAGTAACACAGCTTAACATACATATATAAATTATAGATATCTACCAAACTGTAATTAGTGTTTTTAGGGCAGGGACTGGGATGTAAAGAGCTGGGTGTTAAATGAAGAATTTTACTTTTCAACTCTAGACCTTCTATACTGCTTGAATTTTTAATGAAAATATATTAATTATATTTTATATGTATATGTGTGATTATTTAAAAACCAAGAAGCACATTTTCTCCAAAAAAGGAATACTGTACATATAATCATAAAAAGTAGTCAAACACTACAGAAGTGGTTCTCTACTCTCAGTCTGATAGGTGAAAATGTTATCTCATTGTTGTCATTTTAGCTAATATTTAAATATTGACTTTTTTCTAATTCATGTATTTTTTATTTTATTATTGTCTATTCTATTGCAGTTGTCTCAATTTTTTCCCCTTTGCCCTCTTCCATCCCACCCCATCCCTGCTCCCACAGTCAATCCCCTCCCACTGTCCATGTCCATAGGTCATTCATACATGTTCTTTGACTACTCCCTTCCCCTTCTTTCTGCCATTTCCCCCTCCCCCCTTTCCTTCAGCAGCTGCCAGTCTGTTCCTTGTTTCCATGCCTCTGGTTCTGTTTGCTCATTAGTTTATTTTGTTCATTAGATTCCTTTTATAAGTGAGATCATATGGTATTTGTCTTTCACCACCTGGCTTATTTCACTTAGCATAATAGTCTCCAGTTCTATCCATGCTGTTGCAAAAGATAGGAATTCTTTCTTCTTTCATTCTGCTGCATAGTATTCCATTGTGTAGATGAACCACAGTTTTTTGATCCACTCATCTACTGATGGACACTTATACTGTTTCCAGCACTTGGCTATTGTAAATAGTGCTGCTGTGAACATCGGAGTGCATAGGTTCTTCTGAATTGGTGTTTTGGGGTTCCTAGGGTATAATCCCAGTATTGCTGGGTCATAAGGCAGTTCCATTTTTAATTTTCTGAGGAAATTCCATACTGTTTTCCATAGTGGCTGTACCAGTCTGCATTCCTACCAACAGTGCAGTAAGATTCCCCTTTCTCCACATCCTCACCAGCACTTGTTGTTTGTTGATTTATTAATGATAGCCATTCTGACAGGTGTGAGGTGATATCTCATTATAATTTTAATTTCCATCTCTCTGATGGCTAGTGATGTTGAGCATTTTTTCATATGCCTATGGGCCATCTCTATGTCTTCCTTGGAGAGGTGTCTATTCAGGTCCTCTGCCCATTTTTATTTTTTTAATATATTTTATTGATTACGCTATTACAGTTGTCCCATTTCCCCCCATTTATTCCCCTCCGCCCTGCGCACCCCCTCCCACCCACATTCCCCCCCTTTAGTTCATGTCCATGGGTCATATATATAAGTTCTTTGGCTCTTACATTTCCTATACTATTCTTAACCTCCCCCTGTCTA
>VMDR010033965.1:0-11201 GCA_007922815.1 Macrotus californicus
TGCTTTCAGTTTTTTAATAGTGAATTTAGTTAAAAAGTATTTCTTGAGTATCTTATCAAATACCAGACACTCTTTAGGAACTAGAATGCATTAATGAGCAAAACAGATTAAGAGTTTTCTTTTCCTTGTTTAGCTTAGAATCTAGAGTAGGAGACAAAAACAAATAAATAAAAACATATAGTATGTGAAATATCAAGAAGTTCTAAGCATAAAAATTTAAAGTAGAAAAAAGAAATTAGGGCATGTTGAGGTAGTGATTGAAGATAGTCAAGAAAGACCTCATGAGATTTTTTTTGAGTAAAAATGTGAAAAAGAAATAGAAACATAACTATAAAGTTACATGGTAAAGAGTATTCCGGGTAGAAGAGAAAAGCCACAAACCCTAGAACAGTAAAAAGTTTTCCAGACAAGTCAAAGAAAATCAGAGCCTCTTATGCAACTTAATCATATTCCACCAATAAACATTACCCATATACCCAAGTGAAACATATAAGAACTTAGGAAGTTCAAGGAATAGCACAGTTTGTGTAGACTACAACAGTTAGAGGAGACCACAAAAATACATGGCAGGTCATGGACTAGATCTTGAAGGATAAAAAGGATATGAATAATTGGTAAAAGGGTGCAAACTTTCAGTTATGAGTAAAGTCTGAGGATGTGATTATAACACTGTATCGTATAATTGAAATTTGCTAAGAGAGTAAAACTTAAATGTTCTCACCAAAAAAAAAAGTTTAAATACGTTAAATGATGAATGTGTTAACTTCATGGGGGGAAGTTCTTTTATAATGTACATACGTATATCAAATTATTATATTGATAATATACCTTATATATATTGATCTTACAATTTGTCATTTATATCTCAGTGATGCTCAAAAAGAAACTCCAAGGAAAAATTTCTAATTAAAGTTATTTTTACAAACAACACACACGCACATGATATGCCAGTGGAGACAGGTAGAGGAGACCATGAGGTGAAGTGAAATAAGGATGTTGGCTTTGAGGGCCGGGGTCTACTGGGTTTAGGGCATGGGGGAGGGGCAGAGGCAGGCAGTCTTGTGCAGAGTGGGCAAGTAGAGGGAGAGAAGATGGCAAAGTAGGTGAAGCCAGATTTTGTAAAATCCTATGCCCAGACCTAAGATTATTACATGCTGTCTGACAGATATTGAGGAATAATTGAAGCAGTAAGTAACAAGGTATTTCAAGTCTTTAACAATGTTATTATTTTGACAAGTTTAGAAGAGCAGGAAGATGAGGGAAATGGTTAGAGTGATTTAGGAGGATTATGATAATAAAAATAAGACTGAAAAAGGAAGATAGATTTGATATCTTTTAAGGAAAAATCATGAGGATTTTATCAGGGTTTTGCACACAGGAGATACAGGAGGAGTCAAAGTTTCTCTTCAAGTTTTAAAATGACCAATGAAGTGTTGGCGCTAAAAGAAACAGGGAAGTCAGGGCACCAGAGGTGTGACAGGACTTGCCTGAGGCAAAACCCTCCCTGGCCTCAGGTTTCCACTTTGAGAGCCTCCCCCCACCACTCCACGCTGGCTGTGAGACATGCCGGTGATTTGTGTTTTACCAGCCTGCTTGTGGAGAATAGAGTTAGGAGGTTTGGAAATGCCCATTCGCACTGTGTTTGGCTGCTCTTGTAATTAATGGGGACGTATTTTTCCCTTTGTCATGAGTCAGATCTAGCTCGTTTGGACAGGGTCAGAGCAGCACTGGCAGGACAAGAAGAGGGGCACTGCTGCGTGTGCGTAGTCTCCAGTCTAGGCTTTGTTGGTGTTTGTGGATGTAAAATAAGTCATCTTTCTATCTCTTTAGTGATTTGAGATGAAATAAGTATTTCTGCCATTGTACTTTTTTCTGCTTATCTTTCAGAAGAAAAGTAGTTTCTGTTATCTCAAATCTAAATCACTACCTAGACTTTAAATTAAGACATGAAATATTGCTTTCTTATAGATCAATCTTATAAACTGAAATCAGTGGTCATTGTTCTAACAAGCCTGATCAGTTTATCTTTTGAGTCGTAGAACTTCAAACAAAAATCATCTAACAGTGCTATTCAAACTGCACTCCTCAAACTGTTCTGTGACCCGTCGGTTTGTTAATGCCTTCTTGTTTTCAATAAAATATAATTATCTAGCAAGAAAGAAGAAGTGTATTTAAAATAGAAAATGTTTGTTTTTCTATTTACAAGTTTTATACATGTCCTCGCTCTCTCCATTTCACTTGCCACATGATGGTACCAGTCATGACTCAACCATGTGAAAAGGAAACCTCTGTTACATGTGCTGGTGTCTGAGGTATATTTTCAGTCCCAAACTGGTCTCATAGTCTTTATGTCCCAAGAGACTGAATTTCAGATGACTACTGACACTCTCATGGGATTCTCCTCAGAACTCTGACAATCCCTAAATTCACAAATAGCTCTATCTCATTTTTGGTACTAATGCCTGTCTGCATATGACATGTACTTTGAGTTTCAAACAAGTAAGCCTTGCCAAAATAGAATGCACCCTATGGAAGTTATTTTTACCATTCTTGTGTTTCAGTTTCCCCATCAAGAGGTGAAGTATCAGTTGCCCCCACTGATCTCATAGGATATTTTAAACAGAAATGAGAGTCTTGGTGAATAGACTTTGTATTCTGAAAGAAAGTTTTAATGTAAATGAAGGTACTAGAAAAGTTTATCCATCTTGACAGATGTTAACTCTGACCTAATCTTTTCCTAAAAATGTGAAAATTGTGTGCTATTTTCTTTTGCTTTTGTTTTTAAGCTGGGAAAATTAGAAGAACAAGTGATGGGTTTCTGAGAGAATCCATGATCATACAGTTAATATTATTTGCATATGTGTATAACGATTTTATAATCCTCATACCAATGCACAAACAGTTCTTGAATCTTAGAGGGGGTCTTGTAGGGACTTTAGAAAAAAAAAACCTTGACCACTTTCTCAAGATCTTGAATCTCCCTCCACATACACACCTGTTCACACACGTGCATACAACATCCTTCCTTAAGTCCTCCCAGCCAGCTCGTTTCTGTCTTTGTTGAGAATGTTGAACTTAGCAAGAACTTCTACTTTTCTTTCCTGCCCATACCCTCAAATCCAGTGTATCCACACCATAACCCTTCACACTACTCTTTGGAATTTCCTTTTTCCATGGATTAATCAGGTCCTTACTGTTCTCTCTACTTCTGTTCTTCCTTTTTTATTAATGGTCAATTTAATGTGTCCAGTGTGCTCATTCTTAATACAAATCTAACCAATGCACACTACTTAAATACCCTTTGATGGATACCCACTGTCAAACTTTGTTAATGCAGTAGACGTGCCCTCTCTCCACCCCACAGAATTTTTTCAATTCAAATAGGGTTTATCTGGTCATTGCAGAGATGGTCAATGCTGTGTGGGGGTACATAAGACCACCTACCTACCCGTCTTCAGCACGTGTGGCCCTGAGCAGCTCTGTGAACCTACGGTATATAAAGAACTCAGTTTAAAGCACCCCTGGCCTACAGGAAGTAGATCAAACTTTGTGCTCAATATTCTTGTCTGGCTCCTGATTACTCTTCAACCTCCTTGGCATCATATTGTTCCTCAGATTATAGTATATAACTATTCCTAACTATAGGTCTTGAACAGAACTTACTTCACTCATCCTAAGCCTTTGTTTTTGTGTTTCTCTCCTGGTTAGCTGCCCTTTTCCCTTAAAGACCCAGCTCAGGTTTCTCATCAGCAGGGCCTCGTATTTGTGACCCCATTGTTTCTCAACATCACACTTATTGTAGTCATCTGCTCCTGTGTTCTCCACAAACTCAGATATCCCTAAGACAAAGGCTGTGTCTTCCTGTACCTAACACTGCACAGTATGTGGTTATGTAGTAGACCCTTAACCACACTCTTCAAAAGGATGAATTCACTGGGTCGTCTTTTCATCTTTTGTTTTTCTTTGTTCCCTCTGGCCCTTTCTTAAAATTGATACAGTACTTGCCCATTAAGTTGGGGAGACGGAGAGTGGAGGGGGGGATAGTTGGAACTTGGAGTGTCTCCACATGCAATCTGATATACAAAGTTACATTATTTCAGAGTTTGACCCTCAGAGATGCTCAGTTGTTGTTACAACATTTTTAAGTACCATTTGATACTGTTTTCTTTTTTTCCTAAAGTATCCTTCCCAAAGTAACTTTATTATAGTTGGGATTTATACTTTTATTGGCTATGTCAGAGACTTTGGGAGTACATTTAGCATTGTAATTCCAAAGTTATTGGTGTACTTAAATGTTTTATTATAGAAAGAGAAATCTGAAAACTGTTGTGAGCATTTGATATCTATTGGCTGACAATTTTGTAAGAATTCAGGAAATGATTTGAAACTTCCAGAAAGTTTAGTTGATGATAGATTTTCTAAACTATTTACTGAAAATGAACACATTTTTTAAAATTTTATTAATCAACTTTTTGCATAACGAACATGCAACTTGCAGCAGTTATTGTTTTGTTCTGATTTTCACTCTCAAGTAAAAGGAGGAAAGTGGTCAGGTTACTCGAGAGACAGTATGTTTAGCCAGGTGCTTTGGGATATTATGAGGACATAGCTGAGAATGTATATATCAGCTTGCAGAGCCCCAGGTTCCCTCACCAAACCAGTAAAGTGAGTATTAAAACCCTTAGCTTTTAGTTCCGGTCAAGATGGAGGCGTAGGTAGGAACCCTTCGTTTCCTTGCAAAACCAAAAGGAGGATAACAGCCAATCTGAAATCAATAAACAACCAGAAGCACCAGAAAATCAAACTGCGTGGAACTACAACAACTAAGGAATTAAAGAAGAAAATCAACCAGGACCACCAGACCGGTAAGGCAGCGGCGTACCGCACAGACTGACTCAGAAAAACCGCGGCAACACGGCGCGCGGCGGGACTGGGTGGGGGCGGGGCTGACTGCGGCGAGGTGGTGGGCTGCGCAGGTGGGGCTGACTTAAGGGGAAACTGAGGCTCAGGGGTGGCTGTGGGCTACAGCAGTTGCCCTGGTGCAAGAAACTCCCAGTCTCACAGGAGTTCGTTGGAAAGTGCGCCAGACTCGAGCAGGCGAGCCACACTGTTCCCTCTCTGGCCCCTCCCCCATAGGCAGCACCTCGGGGCAGCAAGGAGGGTTGTCTGCCCTGGTGAATACCTAAGGCCCTGTCCCTTACAACTTATCAGGGGCCTGGAGACAAAGAAATATGGTGCAAATGAAAAAATAGTGCAAAACCTCAGAAAGAGAGCTAAGCGATGAGGAGATAGCCAACCTATCTGATGGAGAGTTTAAAACCCTGGTAATCAAAATGCTCACAGATCTGATTGAGCTTGGTCGAAAAATGAAAAAACAAAAACATGCCCAAAATGAAATAAAGCAAAATATTCAGGGAACCAACAGTGACAGGAAGGAAACCAGGACTCAAAGCAACAATTTGGAACAAAAGGAAGAAATAAACATCCCACTGGAACAGAATGAAGAAACAAGAATTCAAAAAAGTGAAGAGAGTCTTACAGACCTCTGGGACAGCCTGAAACGTCCTGATATCTGAATCATAGGGGTGCCAGGAGGAGAACAACAACAGCAAGAAACTGAAAACTTATTTGAACAAATAATGAAGGAAAACTTCCCCAGTCTGGCAATGGAAGTAGACTTCCAGAAAGTCCAGTAATCCCAGAGAGTCACAAAGAAGTTGGACCCAAAGAGGAACACACCAAGGCGCATCATCATTAAGTCACCCAAGATTAAAGATAAAGAGAATCCTAGAAGAAGCAAGAGGAAAGGAGACAGTTACCTACAAAGGAGTGCCCATAAGACTGTCAGCTGATTTCTCAAAAGAAACCTTACAGGCAAGAAGGGGCTGGAAAGAAGTATTCCAAGTCATGAAAGGCAAGGACCTACATCCAAGATTACTCTATCCAGCAAAGCTTTCATTTAGAATGGAAGAGCAGATAAAGTGCTTCCCAGACAAGGTAAAGCTAAAGGAGTTCATCACCACCAAGACATTATTATATGAAATGTTAAAGGGACTTATCTAAGAAAAAGATAAAAAATATGAACAGTAAAATGACAACAAACTCAACCATCAACAAATCAACTTAAAAGAAAAGAAAAACAATGAAAACTAAGCAAACAACCAGAACAGGAACAGAATTAGAGAAATGGACATCACATGGAGGGATTTCAGTGGGAGGGGAAAGGGAATAGGGGGTAAAGGTACAGGGAAGAAGAAGCATAATTAATATGCATAAAAGAGACAGGGAGAGGTCAAAAATGGTATAGGAAACAGAGGACTCAAAGAACTTATATGTACCACCCATGGACAGGAACTAAGTGAGGGGGAATGCTGGAGGGTTGGGGGGCAGGGCAGAGGGAGCATAAAGGGGGAAATATTGGGAAAACTGTAATAGCATAATCAATAAAAAATACTTAAAAAAAGGAAGAAAAACCTCACAGTTTTAGAAGAAGGTAAATAAACTCCCCACATAAAATGCAGAATAGAGTTGAATACTTGGGCATTTTTAAATGTATTGCAATTAGGACAAAAATATATAGTCTTTTCTTATATATTTATTAAAAGTATGTAAGTATATAACCAGATAGTGCAACAGGTTGGCAGCTACGGGGGGTGGGGGTGATGAGAAAAAAGGACTCGTGGACATGGATAACAACAGTGTGGTGATTTCAGGAAGGAGGGAGGTATAAGGGGGATAAATGGTAATGGAAAAGAATACAATAAAAAAAATCTTTCCCTTTATTCAGTTTGGTATTTTTTAAAGGTAAGAAATAGTTCCCTTTGCATAACTTGTATTTAAGTTGTTCCTTTTTTTAAGTTCTACATTCTCAAGGTGAGTCAATTCTTAGAAATTTTATCAATTTAAATCAGTATGATAGCAAAATTTGAGTAAGTTTAATTTTAATAAGAAATACACAACCTGTGTAGAGTCATCCCCAATTCCTTGGGGAAAATTTAGCTTCTTTTCTGTTTCCAAAACATGTTATAATAATTATTAGAAAGCTAATTATTTTGTTTCCTTCTGATATTTTAAGCATCTCTCTTCCTCCGGAACAAAAATCTTGAATCCTTAGCACATACTAACCATTTATTATTCAAACGAATAAGGGGCTACTGACGCCTAGAGATGCAGATAGCACATAACATCAGGTGTACTGTTGATGGAGAAAACAGTGCTCTCAGTTACTCAGAATAATTTCCTAATGGAGGGAACTGTAGTTATTCCTTTTTCGGCACATTGTAAAATTTAAATAACATGAGTTACATGCTTATTGGAAAACTCTAAGACTATGTCTGTGGGAACATTTGAACTCTGGTCTAATTACAGTATAATAATTTGAGAAGTTTAAAGATTGTATTCCAAACGTGTAAGTTTATTTAGGCTTTATATACTTTTGAGCAAATTTTAGCCATATTTCTCTGTAACCCTATTCAGTTTATCTTGGTTTTCTAATTTATTGGTATACAATGTTTCATCATTCTTTTAATAGTCTCTGTAGATATAGCACCTCTGCCTACACTAATTTATGTGGGGATTTTTGTTTTTTAAAATTGACTTACTGATATTTTTTTGTCCATGTATTATTCTTTTTCAAATAATCTATTCCTGGATTCATTCAGCAAGCCTAATATATGTATTTTTGTTACTGTTTATTACTTTTCCCTTCTTTGTTTTGTTTTCTTAAATTATTGGGTTGGAATGTTTATGTCATTTATTTTTATTCTATTTTATGTTGTCAATAAAAGGATTTGAAACCTCTGATTATAATTTGGCTACATACAACCCATGCATTTTGAGATGTGCTATATTCATTATCATTTGTCAGAAATTCCTTCTTTTAAAGTTTTTATTCTTTGAGCAAAAAATTATTTAGAAAAATCAAGAAATCTGTCCTCAGCTTGTTCTTGTAATTTTATTATTTGTAGTGTTAATTCTCTGTGTGGTGGGTGCGGGGGTTGCTTCTTTTAACTCTCTTTTATATTTCTCTGTGAAATTGTTACCTAACTTCTTAGTTTCCTTCTTAATCGCAGTCTGTTTTCTAATTTAATCATTCATCCATTGTTTCAAAGAGTACCTATAAAAATTTTCTTTGGTAGGATAAAGCACATGAGGCCTAAGACT
The DNA here is from genome assembly GCA_007922815.1 of Macrotus californicus. Taxonomy (NCBI): domain Eukaryota; kingdom Metazoa; phylum Chordata; class Mammalia; order Chiroptera; family Phyllostomidae; genus Macrotus; species Macrotus californicus. The sequence goes on from VMDR010033965.1 coordinate 8,164, forward strand.
TATGTCTAGAACAGCAAGTAAACCCTTTCTGAAAGCATTGCTTCTCTTCTGCAGTTGAGTAGTTTATTTTCCTCTTTCTGGTGAAGGTTTGTTTTCCCCACCCATCAGTATCATTCTGTTTTTGTGCCCTACTTGTACATCCTTTAAGGAAGGCTGACTTACCTGCTACCATAAAAGTGTGATAGAATCGTCTTAGATTCTTCAAAACATTCCTTTCATGGTGCATTTGGAACGTTATCACTGCAAGTTTTTTCCTGTTTGTTGAAAATACTGCTTCAGAGGTCAGACCCCTGCAACATCACTCCCCCCATCTGCCACCATATCTCTGTCACTCACCGTGGCCTCTAGTCCAGGTCTATAATTTGATTTTGTCTGATTTTTTGTTTTAGTGCTTTAGCCCACTTAGTAGGGAAGACCTCAGTCCCCTTGGGGCCCCTCTTACAGTGACCCCTACCAGTTGAGGAAATCGAGCATTCTTGTCAAGGTGAGCCCACTGCAAATGAGAAGCCCTGTTGGAGAAGAGTCCTGCCACCCCTAGGTGTTCTGTTTGGAGAGTTCATGCATATTTTATTTTCCCAACACTGCTTCCCTTGGCTACCTCATGGTTAAGTAGAAAAAAATGCCCTTTTCTCCAAAGGCTCCCTCCCATGTAGCTTTTGCTATTCTGTATTAGGTGGGCATCTTTTGGTTTGGGAAGACAGTTTTCCTTTGTCAGGGTAATCTGGGCAAAAGAGTACATAGCTCAGACAGAAATACCACAGCACTGTTGGGTTTCTAGCTTCCTCTCAGCTATGGGACTTTATTGTAAAGTCCCTCCCTCTTCTGTTAGCCCTGTCTACCCCAGTCCATGACTGAAATAAGGGGCACTGGGCAGTCACATTGAGTTTTTTAATTTTCTGCAGCATTCCACAACTGACTTAGGAATAGGGGCTGTGGCTAAACTTGTAGTGATGTCCCTTAACATGGATTCATCTACATGTTATCCAGAAATTCCTCAAACTTTCTGCCTCTTGGCTGGCACTGTTCCCTGGTATTTTGGTACTGATGCAGGATATGTTCTAATTTTTTTTAATTATTCCAATTATTTACTGGAAAGAGGGCTTAGATGTCTGCTCTTATGTTACCACTTTTCTACACGTCCTCCAGTCTAATTTTGTTCATGAACATGAGCACACTTAATTAGCTCGTTGAATGGATTTAATATTGGATGCTGCTTTCAAGGAAATTCAAAATAGAAAGTTAGCTTTTAAGAAGAGAGAATTGTCAAACAGTCTCACAAAGAGAGAAATAAGCCAAATCTTATAAAAGGTTTTGGAGTAAACTTTTTTTACATTTGCAGTTCAAGGTGAGCTTCTCAAATGAAATTGAAGAGCTAAAGTCTTTAGCTGATAAAGATTCTAAGCACTAATTTGGGGGGGATCTATAAGCCCACTGGAAATTTTACACAATTTCGTGAGGAAGAGGGGACCAGGTGATTTCATAAGATTCTCAACAGGATCTCAAAGTTAAGGAACTAATGCTGTAAATGTATAAGATAATTGAAGCAAAAATGTCCCATATTATGAGTGTCCAATGAGGATAATAAACTTAATTCCACAAGAGATTGCTTTAACACAAGCACAAAAATGTTAAGCATGGAAACTCCTTAAAAGGAGAGTAAAGACGGAAGCTGTAGTGCAGAAAACTGGATTTCTGATTATTTGAAGTTTATCCAGAATAACCAACAGATTTTAAGCAAGATCCTGCATTGCATAACACCTCTGGTATGCTGCAGGAGGAAGGAGGAGGGAGTTTTAAGAGACAAGTGGTGAGCACGTCCACTTGGCTTTGACCATGGCTGCAGTTTCACTGTCTGTATTCAGGGAACATGAGAAGGAATTTAAATGATCGGGCACGATGGCAACTCTGTACTTACATGTTTTCAGAGGAAAGAAAGAGCTGGGCTCTTAATACAACCTTTTCAGCTGTGGAAATCATGATAAATACCTTTGTTCTACAGTTAGGTATTAGCAGAATAAATAAAGCTCACTCTTCAGATGTATCTGAAAAGTTTCAAACATTCTTTTATTTCGGTGGAAACAGGTAGAACAAAATTCTACAAAAATTGAAAACATCGATTGTTCAATTTGTGAACAATCCAACTGCCCAGCACCGAGCAGGGCTCTCCAACATATTCCTTCTAATTACATTTTTAGTTAGCAGTAGAATCAGTTTTCCAACTGGTAAACTCTGGTTGTTTACTCATTTACTTTTATCATCTAATTATGTTTCTTACCATTAACTGAAGTATAAGGGACATAGAGAGAGACAATTTATTTTTATGTGCAACAAGTTTAAAAACCTAAGTAGGGCATCTTTATTTTACCACTTAACCCTTTTACATTTCTTAAATCATTTCCAATCATAGAAAAGTTGCTGAAGGTGTCCAATTTTGTTTACTAGCTTATAGGATAAAGAAGAGTAAAACAGGAGTGCATAAAGGCACAGTGGTGAGAAGATAGTGTTTCCAATTAATCTCCAAGTTTGGGATTAATTTAGTATTAATTCTATTCTGTGATGTCTTCCTGTTTTTTTGACATGGTGACCTGCCATAACAAAGAGGAAACAGCAGGAAACTTGGTACCAATTAAAACCAGTCTCCTTCCACCAAAGAATTAAACTGTCAGCAAATGTAATCTCAAATTCAAATAGTGATAAGTGTTTTAGAAATAAACAGGAATAAAGGGACAGAGCTATTAAATTTCAACATCTGCTGGAAAATGATTAAAATGCATGCCAGTTTAATTAAGTTTGGAATTTAATAAATACAGCGAGCACAGCAGAAACACAAATAGATGCCTCATGCATGGTGTGTATGTTCGAGTGAAGGCTGTATCCAGCCAAACCGAATACACTGGAATGAATGTTTACATGAATATTATTTATACATTCACCTTTGATGTTCATTCCAGTTGTGAGTTACTCAACCAGGGTGATTCAGTTCATAACAATATAATCGAGGTTTACATTTGATTAACGGTATTTGAAGTTTGAATTTG
>VMDR010033966.1:0-11202 GCA_007922815.1 Macrotus californicus
TTCACTAGTAAAACCATTCAGGCTTGGTATGTTTCTTTTTGAAAGTTTATTAATTTTTAATACAAAAGACCACTGAAGTATTCCTACCATTTTATGGTTTCAGTGGGTTTGGGATCCAGATGAGAGAGTCTTGGCTATGTTTTTCTGGATAAGTCTATTATTCCAGCTTTCAGCATAATACTTTTCCCTGCAATCTCAGTCCTCACATGGCCCCCAAAAAAGTAATTTTCAGCTTTTCCAGGTTTTACTTCCTATAAGGGCAGGAATGATGACTTCTAAGCTTTTTACATGTTAGAATTGAAGCCGGAAGTCCAAAAAGAAAATTTTCATGTATCTGGGAAGTATAAACAAGGTAAGGGAGGCAAGGCTGGAAAAATAGGAGTGATTCTACTGCTCTAAGTCCTTCTGTGCCAGGCTAAAGTTTGATATATGCTACAGGACAGAAATGTGCAGCCATGGGAGGGTTGTGGCTGGGTGGCGATACAACCAGCAGGATGACACTGGTGGCAGTGTGGGAGTACTTCCCCTGAGGACTGGAGGCATGGACATGATGTGGTCAGACTTTTGCAACTGGATTACACATACTCCTCTGATTCAGATATCTTAGATGTATTTAATACTTTTATTTAGTTGTTATTTCAACAGAGCACATGTCATTCTTTATTTCATTAAACTAGAAAGTTTTTGTGTTGTCTTGTTCCAAACTGCTTTCCCAACAATTTGCACAAGTTAAATAGCAATTGAACTGAGTGAACAGAATGATTCAGGAGTTTCAATGCAATTTCACCCCAAGCTATCTTCAGCAGCCATGTTGCTAAAAATGTAGGTTAGAGGTGAATTTATATATTAATTTCTTAAAGTCTTATAAAATCATGTTAATTTCATACTTTTGTTGACAGGGATATTTCCTGTCTTGCTGCTTTTTCAGGGATTATATGTGCAAAGCTATAAAGAAAAACATTTTAGTACTATATGTATATAGTACTCAACATGATTTAAAGTATATACATTATTTTATACACATGAATCAACAGTTGTGATATAACGGTACATTTTACCAGCAAAGTCCTGGAAATCATTGTATCAAATGTCAGTGGACGTGTCTCAAGAAACAATAGCTGGCACCATCTATGAGTCAGGTAATGTTCCTAAGCACCATGGATAAGAACATGAATATTATAGACCTCCCTTTAATGACTCAAAATCCAGTGGATTAGGCAGGCATGCAGTTAATAATACCAATCAGGTTTTAATAAATGAGAATATAATAATAAAATAACCTCCAGTTTTTACTACATAGCCAAGAACTATGCTAAACATTTTGTATACATGATCACATTCATTACAACAACCCCGATATGTTGGCATTATATCCATTTTGTAGATGAGAAATACAAGGCCTCAAAGACCTAAGTGTTTTGCCAAGGTCACAGCAAGCAGAGGAACCAGGATAGAAATGAGATCTTTCTGGTTCAGAAGCGTTCACTTCCATCTGTTCACTCCACATTAAAGTATGGGAACACAAAAGTGTGATTAATTCTCTCTGGATGAGTCAAGAAAAGATTCATGGAGAAGATGGCACTCAAGCTAGCTTTTGACAGAGGAGTTGAAGACTGCCAGGATAAAAATTAAGAAAGGAGCATATAAGACAGAAAAAGAGCAAGAGCAAAGGTATGGAAAGGTTCTGGATTGGTGAGACCTGCCTGCAGTGTCAGGAGCATGGCTTCTGAATCAGATCTGAGGGTAAAGAGGCCTGACCTGGATGGGGCTGAAAATAAAAGAAGATGAAGGACATTTGCTGCCATGCTAAGGCATGAATTATGAACCAGGAGGAGATTTGGGAACACAAGAATTAGTGACCTGATCAAATCTAAGTTTCATCAAGCTGACACTGGAGGCGTGTGGGGGATGAAGTACAAGGAAGCAAGCCTGGAGGCAGGGAGATCATTTCGAAAGTTGTTATGAAATACAGGAGGAAAAAAGTTAAAGACCTAATTCTTAATATGAAGTCAACGATTTTTTATATGCAGATTCAGAAGACTTTAATTTCTTTTCTAAGAAAAAACTTTTGATTTCCCCGATATTGCTAACAATTCAAGCGCTCAGCTATAAATTGAAATGATTTCCATTGCCTGGGTTACAGTAAGAGTTAATCCAAGGCTCAGTGTTCTGAATTCTACAGAGAAGTCCTCCTGGTTCCTTCTGAATTCAACACAGGAAACAAAACAAAAACAACAACAAAAAAACCTCCCACAAAACAGTATTTCAACCTGGTCATGTCTGGCATATTACTCAACATTCATTTATTGTTTCAAAAATAATTATTTAATTCCTACAACGTGCCAGGCATTCTTTTATTCAAGAAAGCCTATTAAGTACCTACTAGAGATAAAGCACTATGTTAAAGCACTAGGTGAACAATACAGACTGGGTCTGCTTCCAGGGGCATTATTATCTGACTGATTTGGGGTGTGGTAGGAAAGTGCCTAAACTTGAACTGAGAAAAAGCATACCAAAGTTTAAAAGCAACACTGGGCCCAAATTTCCCTTTGGTGAGATTCTTTCCAGAGCAGATCTAATTCTGCATGCGTACCTCACTTGTTTCCACATTTGTGTTCAAATCAGTGCTGTCTTCTGGTTTACCATGTCCTTCAAGCGTTTCTCCAGACGTGGAAAATTCTGGGCTCATTACTTTGCTATGTAGCTCATGTCTTGCTCCAAGTTACTCAGGCTGTCCATTAACTATCATGAGCTAACTAATCTGGTCAAAGGATCCTCTTAAAAACAGGAAACTTCTTTCTTACTCAATGTACAATCTTGGTTCTTGGTACTAGACATTTAATCTTTGATCTGTTTTTTTAATCCTCACTGGAGGATAAGTTTATGGTCCTAGACAGAGAGGAAGGAAGAGAGAGAGAGGGTGAGAGAGACACACACAAAGAGAGACAGGGGGAGAGAGAGAGAAACATCGATGTGGGAGAGAAACATGGATTAGTTGCCTCCTGTATGCTCCCTGACCAGAGACTGAACCCTCAACCTTTTGGTGTATGGGAGGATGCTCCAACCCACTGAGCCACCCTGCTATGGCTAGACATTTGATGTTAATGGTCTTCAGACTCTTAATTGTTTTCCTTAAACAACATTGGATCTCAGGAAGCCCATTTTGTGGCAGAAGGAAGTCCAAACAATTCTTACATTTTTATTCCATGGCTTTGAAGCTCTTTTACAAAGCACAGAAACATTTCTTTGTGTAATTAAGGGTAGGAAAACAAAATGTAGCCTGGAACTGAGGTGAGAAGTTTGGGTGAAATCCATGTAGTCGCTGGTAAGTATCAATGAAACATTTCACAGAACTGGTCCTAAGGGACTTCTTCATTTCTGAAGAGGTCAGTGATGGAACTGGATAGTGAGCAGAGTCTGAGAAAATGGATGAGCTGATTCTGTGTCACAGGAGAGGGCAGATCCCTCCGCCAAGTCCTCTATTAATTGGCAACTGGTCTGCTTGGGGTTGGAGCAGCCGCTCCTCAAATGAAGGCAGACCATCATGGATGGGCCATCTGCTCCATTTCCTCAGCAATGGCAGTTGTTCAGTCCTTAGAACCTGCTCCTCTTGATGAGATCAACAATATGTTTGAAGCACCAGAGATGCTGTGCAGCTTAGCAGAGAAATGATGTTTTATGAAGTGTCATCCTGTGCAGCCATCTGGAGAGAATCACATTTGACCATCCTTAGGGACTATTTATCCCAGAGTTCTGATCCCATCCATTGAAAACTGTCAATTTTCCTTGGTTTAGAGATAGCATACTCCACTGCCCCTTTTCATAGGTGGAGAAAGATTTTGCCATTATACAGCGATACCATAAAACTCGGAGTTACTGGAGATGAATTATTTAATGAGAATAAGACATATAAAATGAAAATGCCTCATACCTTACAAGAGTTCATTGGAAATCTGTTTCCTGCCTCTTGTAAACTAATTAGAACTATGAACTACCCTCACCACAAGATTAGCTAGAAATTGAGTCAGTATAGATTTAAAAAGTCATCAAATATTTTACTTATATTAGTCAATAACACATAATTCAAAACACTTTATAATTTCAATTGAAAATGGTGTAATGAGATAAAGGCAATACTTAATACAATAAAACATGTCATATTAAAACTCTTCTGTGTATATTTTTAAAATAGATATTTTCTCACACAGCCAAAATATCATTAATATACCTAATAAAATTGACTATAATTCCCATAACTTAGAATATCCAGCCCATATTAGAATTTCCTCAGTGGCATCAAAAATGTTTTTAGAGTTGATTTTCTCATATACGGTCTACTCATTGCATTGACATTTGATCTTAATGGTCTTCTTCAGACTCTTAATTATTTTCCTTAAATAACACTGGACCTTAGGAACCTGAACCTTGAAAGTTAGTATATGCCTGCTAATTGTATCTTTTATAGCTATTTTTTTAATACTTAAATGGATTCTATTCTCCTAAAATATTGCAATCCTAAAATGTATTTAAAAAGAGTGGTTAATAAAGCCCATTTGTGACAGAAGTCCAAACAATTCTTACATGTTTATTCTTGAATATTTGTCTAGAATAGTTTTTCCTTTTTTTTCTCACGTACCATTGACTTGTTGAAGAAATTAGCCCAGTGGCCTTGTGTATTCTGGATTTGCTTTTTGCGGCATAATTTTACTTGCTTCTGCATGTTCTATATTATTGCAGAATGGACTGAGATTTAAATGTATGATTAGATCACATTATTTTTTCCTCATAGACGATAACTCTGTACTTCAAACTCACATCTGAAGGTATACAATAACCAGTATCTACTGTTTGGTAATGCTGAGTGGTTACTGATCACCTCAGTATTTCTCCTAATAGTTTTTGTGTGTGTTCATGACAATTGTCTGGAAACATTTTTCATTATAACTTGCAAAACTGTAGGTTTCTAACGCTACCTTTCTTATGCATTTGTTGGAATAATTATTCTGTAAAGAAAAATTGCCACTTATCCAATAGGTCAAAAGGATATGACCTTTGGTGGACTTGGTTGGTTGCAACATTATCCCAAGGACTTTCTCCTACCTGTTAGTGGGAAACGGGAACTGAAGATCACAACTTGGGTTCTAAGAATGCTCACTGCTCCTGACTTGCCACTGCTTCCAGGAATTTTTAGTAAACAGAACTAGTCAATAGGTAGTTTTAAAACAAAAGAGATTAAATCATTTTATATTCATATTTTTAATTCTCTTTTAACACAAACAGGTTTTTACTTAAATTCTTGGACTTTGTTCTCTCAAACTGAAAATATTTGTTCTCACTGACCTTAACACAATCACTTATTCACTCTGTCTTACAACGTCCTATAACAGGTTTTAAAGAGAAATGCTAACTTTAGTATTCAAGTTAAATTTACAGAGTATAGTCTAAGAGCTCCATTTCCCTAAATTATGAGAAGTTAGCATTACACACACACACACACACACACACACACAGTCTAATTTCTTTTGCTGTACTCTCCCTTCATTACAAGAAGAGACTGAAAAAAAACCCAGAATTTATTTATAAAAATTCTGTATTTATTCTTACACATTTAAACTTCAGTCACCTTTAAAGAACTCTCCATTTGATACAATACACCTATCAAGACGTTTTTCCATTTTTCCACTGCTCAAAACAGTTTTTGAACTTGTCAATGTTGATGCTTTTTAGTGCTTCTGCCATTTTTTTGTTTCACCTCTTCCACATCAGTAAAATGTTTCTCTTTGAGGACTTTTTTCATTAAGGAAAACAAAAAAGTTTCCTGGGGCAAGATTGGGTACATAGGTAGGGTGGGGCACTGAGGTCCTGCCATTTTTGGTCAAAAACTGCCGAACATTCTGTGTAGCATGGTGCGCTCATAAATCACCTATCATGAAATGGGAAAACATACTGAAAATGTGTTAAAAAAAATTCACTGAAGCCAAATGCGGCCTCTCACAGCAACACCAATTGGTACACTGATACAGACGGGTTCCTAGAACACTCATCTAGTTGGGGAAGACTGCACTACAAGGGGCCCACCCTCCAGAAGATAATTCCAGTTTTTTGGGGGTCCCCTCTCATATCTCTTGCCAATTTTTGTTTTGGGTACTTGATTGTTTCTTCTCAATTATGAGTGCCTTAAATATCAGGGTTATCAAAACTTTGTAAGTTGTAAACATTTTTCTCAGCTTATCATTTATTAATTTTGAAGTGGCTCTAACCTTAATATTTTATTTCCTTATATTAAAAGAAAAGACAACGCTTAGAATTGGATCACTTGGCCTTTTCTCTTCTTATCGCCTCCAAGTTCAACATGTTTACATCTTTTAATAATGAGCGTCTTTTAGAATTTTCAGTTGGGCTCAACAGATTCAAGCCTCAGGACAATCTTCTTTGTAATTTTGGCCTTTCCAAAAAATTGGCTTAGTCAGCCCACCATCGCCCTTCTGCTTCCTGTCATAATGCCCCTTTTCCTGGGCATGCAGAGAATCCTTGCCTTTCTTGTACTGTGGCACTTTTTGGGGTAGATGCTTGCCATACTCTGTAGAAAGTCCAGCAGGGTAAAGGAACATTCACCATGCCTGTGGGAGCACTATCAGGATGGAAAGGAAGCTCATTTATTACTATTTTTGGCTCTGTTTATGTTTTATAATGTAAATTTTTTGTTTTTAATTTTTATGTATTCAAATTTATCAAGTTGTTCCTGTATTTCTCCTAGATTTTAAATCAGAGGAAACTTTTATCTACTCCTGGCTGATAAAGAATTTGTCCATGTTTTTTTCCTACTGTGTGGTTTCTTATTCTGATCCACTTGATATTCATACAGGTGTACGGTGTGAAGAAGCAGGTTTACTTTTATCTTTTTCCATATGTCTCCACAGTTGGCAAACTGTTAATGTAAAAGTTTATTTTAGACCTCCATTTCTGGATGGAATGGACTAGCTTGTATCTTGATAATACAAAAAATAGAAGCAATAGAATAAAAATAATAATAATAATACAAAGTGAATAGGCGTTCCTGAGCTCTCACGTTCTTCAGCACTTGAGGGGCCCAGCAGAGAAATGCATTCAGGTGACCCAAATATTTGCTGGTGTCCTTAGCTTTGAGGAATTCACTGGTGTATATATGCCCACACTGAGAAGCCAAACGTAAAGTGGACTAAAAGACTGAGAAGATCCTGAGTTCACATTTAATTAGTTTTGAAAATGTATCCTGTCTTGTGACAAGATATAGAATATTTCATCACTCCAGAAAATTTCTTTGTGCTTCTTTCCAGTCAATATTCTGAAGAAGCAACTGCTGTTATGATTTCTTTCACCACAGCTTAGTTTTGCCCGTGTTTGCACTTTTTGTCATGGAATTATGTAACAGGTATTCATTTATATCTTTCTTATTTTATTCAACGTAATGTTTTAGCTGTTCATCCATGCGGCTTGTATCAGCATCTGTTTTGGTTTTAGACTGTTCACTCTGGGGGAATGGAGCTCTACCCTGAACTAGAACCCAGGTGCTTGGTCATTGGAGATTTTGTATCCCTGTGCTACTCATTTACCTTTCCCTGTGGGGTTCTCTGTTTTCTATGTCTCTACTTGGCCTTACGTAGACTTTTGTGACACTACACTTTGAAGTCAGGGACTGTGGCTTGACCATCCTTTATCTCCAGGTTGAGCACAATTTCTAGTACATGGTAAGTGGCCAGTGTAAAAGACTTGACTAGAATTCTGCTTTGAATGGACTGATTACCTATAACTACGATGCTGCCTCTCCACGGCTGGTCACCTTTGGACTACCTGTTTCCTCTTGCCTTGAACAAATCCACAAATTTTGTTGCCTTGGTTTGATCTGTTGGATCCAATGATGTAAGTAGCAGCCCCAGCACTGATTCAGCAAAAAAAACAATGTAAAGTGACCAGCATCTTACCCTGCATGCACTGGTTGCTCGGTAAAGTGGGGGAAAGACGTGGGGAACTCCTGCTCAGTACTCTTGCACCAGCTATTGAAGCCACAGAGGTTCCACTATATCCTGCAGCCAAGCCCGGTCAAACTATAAAGCTTTTCTTAGTGTTTCAAAATTACAGCAGGTTTGTTTTCCTTTTCTGGTGTTTGCCATTGTTTTAAAGTTTATGCTCTTTTATCCATTCTATTTCTCCATCAGAAAGTAAGTACCTTGCAGCAAGGAACCTATGTCCTCCGGCACTTCTTTCACTTGCCATGGACTGGGTTACTGTGTTATATACACTGGACACTCAAATATGTAGAGAAAGGGGTGGAAATAAGTACAGAACAGAATAATTAATAGATCTAGTCCCTGAAGTGCTTGATACCATACAATGACATTTAAAAGCTTTTCCTAACTGTCACTCTTTAAAGCACAGCAAAAGAACAAAAAGATAGAAATCAAAGAGAACATCTGGATAAAAAGTGGAAGGAAGCAACTGAAGGGAAACTTAGCCGTAAGAATGTTCTATAACTGTGAATTTCCAAACTCAAGGGAAAGGTTAGAAAAACATGATAGGCTCCACTTAAAGGCAACTTAGTTTTCTTAGCAAATGGATTCAGTAATTGGAATTTTTGTTAATTATTTTCCTCTGGGAGTGTGTGGATGAGAGTTAATTAATGTGGTAAAATTTTACAGTATCTTTGAAAATTGTAACTTGTTAAAGAAACAAATTGCAATACATCTGTGTAATTTGGTGTGTGTTGGGGGGGTGGGGGGTGATGGCATGGGAATGGGTAGAGAAGACCCAGCCCTACCAGATCTGTCTCCTCTCAGGTTTCAGGCCCCCCAGACTGAACATTACATAACTAGAGGAGAAACACATGGAGGATGACAAATACTGTGGATTTATGACAGGTGATTGTCAGCCTAATTGCATAGCTTTGTGCATAAATCTTACCTCTTAGGCTATTGGGGCAATTTTCAAGTTTGCATACTCAAGTTGAATTCCATAGTCTCTAAGTCTCCATCCACTTCATTATTTTTTCTTATCTCTCTCGTTTTCAGAAGGCATTCAAGCAACTGTTGCTGAGTAATACACCACCCCAAACTTAACAATGTAATTTAACTACTTCATAATGCTTGCAAATTTTGTAGGTCAGGAATTCAGAGAAGATGGCTTGTCTCTGCTCTACAATATCTCAGCTTTCATGTCACTGAGGGTGAGTGGGGACAGATTTCTGGAGGCTTTGTTACTTGCATGTCCAGTGTCTGGGCTGGAAATGTCTCTTCACCTTCTCTCAACACTATGGTTGGGTCGAGATGAAGCATTCCAAGAAGCCAGACAGAAGTTCTATGGTCTTTATGTCCAAACCCCACAAGTCTCCTATCTTCGCTTCTGCCATACTCCGTCTTCAGAGCAGCCATTAAGAACCTTAAGATTCTAGGGGAGCGATAGTACAAAGAACCTGCCTTGATGGGGGAAGTGTCAAAATCTGCAGCCATAAAAAATAAAAAATAAACAGCACATCTGTATGTTAAAAAAAATAGATGGTATTCTTATTAAGCAACACTTTCCAAACTTGCTCAGAAGAAAGGTTATGCATTTGTTTCAGGCCCTTTGGCTATTAATAGTAATAAGTCTGGTGAATAGGGATCATGGTTAGATTTTGCCAATGAGGTATTTGCATGATATTTGGAAAATAGAAGAGAGGCCATTTTCATTATTTGGCAACTGCGGGCAGATTGCAAATTTCTGCTTAAGATCTACAGTCAGCTAGGTTCATTAGCGGCAATTTCCTTAAATGTCTATAGCTTCCTAATTTCCTAAAACCCAGCAGTCCTTTGCCCTGCCTCTTTCCCCACCTCTTTCCCGCAGCTCTTCCATCAGTTCTATAAACACTAATTTCCTGTATTAAGTATCTTGTTATTTGTTTTTTATCAAATATTTTATTGTTATTCTATTAAGTTGCCCCAATATTTCCCCCTTTGCCCTCCTCGGCACAGCCCAACCCCCACTCCCACAGTCATTCCCCACCCTGTTGTCCACGTTCATAGGTCATTCATACAAGTTCCTTGACTAGTCCCTTCCCCTTCTTTCCACCTTACCCCCCTCGCCCCTTCCTGGTGGTCACTGTCAGTCTGTTCCTTATTTCCATTCCTCTGGATCTATTTTGCTCATTTGTTTGTTTTGTTCATTAGGTTCCTCTTATAGGTGACATCATATGGTATTTGTTTTTCACGACCTGGCATATTTCACTTAGCATAATGCTCTCCAGTTCCATCCATGCTGTTGCAAAAGCAAGGAGTTCTTTCTCTCTGTTGTGTAGAATTCCATTGTGTAAATGTACCAGTTTTTCCATCCACTCATTCACTGATGGGCACTTAGACTGTTTCCAGCATTTGGCTGTTGTAAATAGCACTGCTACAAACATTGGGGTGCATAGGTTCTTTTGAATTGGTGATTCGGGATTCTTAGGGTATATTTCCAGCAGTGGAATCACTGGGTCCAAAGACAAATTTCTAGTTTTTTGAGGAAATTCCATACTGTTTCCAAAGTGGCTGCAACAGTCTTCATTCCCACCAACAGTGCACTGGGCTTCCCTTTTCTCCACATCCTCTCCAACACTTCTTGTTTGTTGATTTGTTAATGATGGCTGTTCTGACCTGTGTGAGGTGATATCTCATTGTGGTTTTAATTTGCATCTCTCTGATGGCTAGTGATGTTGAGCATCCTTTCCTATGTCTCTGGGCCATCTGTATGTCCTCCTTGGAGAAGTGTCTCTTCAGGTCTTTTGCCCATTTTTTAATTGGACTGTTTTTCTTCCTGCTGTTGAGTCATATGAGTTCTTTATATGTTTTGGAGATCAAACCCTTGTCCAAGGTATCATTGGCAAATATGTTTTCCCATATGGTTGGTCTCCTTTGCATTTTGATGATGGTTTATTTAGCTGTGCAGAAGCTTTTTAATTTGATGTAGTGCCATTCGTTTATTCTTTCCTTTATTTTCCTTGCCCTAGGAAATATACTGGCAAAAATATTGCTGTGTGGGATATCTGAAATTTTACTGCCTATGTTTTCTTCTAGGACTTTTATGGCATCATGACTTATAATTAAGCTTTTCAAACATTTTGACTTTATTGTGGCATATGGTATGGTGGTCTAGTTTCATTTTTTTGCATGTACCAATGCAGATCTCCCATTGCCATTTATTGAAAAGGCTATT
>VMDR010033967.1:0-11203 GCA_007922815.1 Macrotus californicus
ATAGGCTCTAGGTATGACAGGTACCCAAGAGCCCAAAGTACAGGGGCCAGTTCAATAGGTGGTGTTGAGTCTTTGGCAGAACATGATTTAATAATTGCCTTGGATCATTCTCACATCTTTCCCTTTTAAATCACTTACTTATTAAAGATTTTGGAGTTCAATATTTAAAGATCTTTTTCAAAAATTTAAAAATATTTATTATAGAGCAGTGGTTCGAAAACATATGTATGCATCAAATCACCGAGAGGAAGGTTTATTAAACACACATTGCCAAGTTTCTTATTCAACATTATGTCTGAGGTGAGTCTTGATTGTGCATTGCTAACAAGACTCATCCCAGATGATGTCAACGCTGCCCGCTTGGGGACCTCACTTTGAGAAGCACTAATATAGGGTATACTTACATGAACACAGATTAGAAGAGGCACTTTCCCCTAATACAGCAGAAACAGTTTCATGCTTACAACTTAGCATCTTCCATTTGGGATATTTCATGCTACACTGGTGGTGAGTTCTAGGTTTTATCTAAGATTTTTAAAGTGCAATTTCATAGTCTGATTTTAATGAGAATGTCAGGAACAGTCTCAAGTGTAAACTGTAGGACTTCAACCTAAAGCTGTAAAGGCCTAAGAGAGGAAAAGCAATTCCTTCAAAAGACAGCCTCCTAACACTCACAATTTCATATGTATGTGAAGATTGTCTAGAAAAGCATTTAGGATGTGTGCCAGCTTATGAATCTGTGTGTATGGTGAAAACTGCAGTTTCTCATGTTCTAAATCCCTGCTATTTGGGTTTTCCTCTTCAGACCTTAAACCTTACCAACACAGCCTCTTCTCCCGCTCTACCCATGATGAATCTCCAGCCACTCTCACAGACAGCCCTAGTCCAGAAGCCTAAAGTACTCAAATCCTCTGATACTTTATAAAACATTTGCAGAGCATGAGGCAGGAATAAGAGTTCCAGTGACTGTAAGAACTTTCCCAGGCAACAATGTACCAGCACATGAACTCTATAAAGCTTTTTATTTAAAAATATTTTTATAATAATTGAGGCAGGATACTGATGTGGGAGTCAGGTGACTTCCATTTCATCTCTATTTCTGCTATGACTCAGTTGTTAACTTTAGGCAAATCATTTAACTTTAGGCAAACCTCTTCACAGGTTGTATCCGAGAGCTCAGGATACTGAAATATATCGATTTAATACTTTTACAAGGAAAAGAAAGCATTCAGGACTTTGGTGTTAAGCAGACCTGGCTTTGAATTTCAGTTTCTGGTAATCACTGGCTCTGGGAATCTATAAAAATGGGGATAATAACAAATACACAGAGCAGGATTGATATAAATATCAGAATATATGTGCCCCACACACTAGGCACTCAATACTGCTAGTTATTATTACTATACATAAGATGATAGGGTTGGACTTGGTGCTTAGCCACTTTCCAGCTCTACGATGCTGTGACTTTAAGTGAAACACAGAGTAGGAAATAACGACAGCTTCATTAGTCTGCCAAGGCTGTTATAACAAAGCATCGCAGACTGGGTGGCTTAAACAACAGCAATTTATTTTCTCAGTCCTGGAAACCACAAGTCCAAGATCAAGGTGCAGGTGGGGTTGGTTTCTCCTGAAGGCCTCCCTCTTTGTCTTGCAGATGGCTATCTTCTCCCTGTGTCTTCACATGTTTTTTCTGTGTGTGTTTTTATCCAACTTTTTTCTTCTTATAAGGAAACCAGTCATATTGGATTAGGGCCCACCCTAATGACCTCATTTTACCTTAACTATCTCTTGAAAGACACTATCCCCAACTACAGTCACATTCTCAAGTACAAGAGGGTGAGGACTAACACAGGAATTTTGAGGGGGCAAAATTCAGTCCCCCAACAATGGCTCAGCATGCTATTTGGGCCTTTTTATTTCTACTGGGTTTGATAAAGAATTATGATGAATTTATCCTTAATTTTGGAATTTCAGTTTCTGTTTTGGTGAGTCATTTTGTGGTGAACCTTTGGTTAGCCAGAAACAAAAATCAAAGGAAACCAAAAGCACCATCACCATCATCACTACCAAAACCCAGAAAAAAAAAACAGTGATATCAATAATGTAAAAAATAATAATTCTCAAAGCACGATTTGACATTAGAATGTACGAGGTCCATCTAGAAGGTAGTCAGCCACGTACTTTGAAAAATAGAGACATTTATTTAAGAAGATACAATACACAAGAACCATTGTACACAGGACAATAATGCCTCAATCCCCTTCAAACTAGGCACTTTGGGGCCTCACACAGTTCCAGTTGTCATCAGCTGCCCTGTCATGTTTTCCTGAATCTCATCAATAGTCTGAAATCTCTTCCCTTTCAAAGGTGATTTTAGTTTTGGGAAAAAGCCAGCAGTCACAGAGTGCCAAATTTGGGCTGAGTCACTTGGGTGATTTGATGTTTTGACAAAAACCGCTGCCTGAAACATGATGCACGAGCAGGTGTGTTTTTGTGATGAAGCTGCCAGTCACCAGTTGCCCGTAGCTGCAGCCTTCTGAATCATTCTAATAGTTTCTGTGGAGGAATGTTCAAGCTTAACACAAAATTTGATGCAGATTTGTTGCTCTACTCACTCAGTCATGTTGAATGTGATGGCCCCACAGTGCACGTGCTCACTCAATGGCTCGTTTACCGCTCCTGCTGACCAGTACAGTGAAGTCAGCATTGTTCATGCATGCCCATTCCACTTTGCTCTTCTTGGCTGCAGTTTATATTGATGTCGCACAAACCGTTCTTGTTATAGTATCAATGGCTGAACTTTTCCAGACAGACCTCGTATGTTTTAAATGCTACCAAATTTCCATAATCATGTCTTATTCTCTAAAAATTACTGGCATGACTTCATAAGATCTGGCTTTTTCAACAGTATTAGTATTGGTTGTGATTTTGTTTTTTGTATTGATGTATGTCTCAGAACGGATGTCCTCACTTTCTGTGAAGAAACAGTGGTCATCTACAAATAAAATACATGGTGGCAAGAAACAATTTTTATATCCCATATTTTCTGTTATGTGGGCATTCATTAACCATCAAGTTAATGCCTTCATGGGCAGTTTCCTGGCAAAGCTCTGCGATCCACTGGACCTCTTGTTTCTATCTCATGCTCTTAATTCATGATACACTAATGATTGTTTGAGCAGTATGTGTGCTTGTTAAGATGTATTTTAAAATAGTCTATTGGCAAACCAATATTTTTGCCATTGGAGTTGGAAAGAATACATCAGCTTGCTGTCACTTGCAAACTATTTGATCAAGGAAGAACTATTAGGTGTGAAGAGATCACATTTAACTAAGTGCCCAACTTAGTGATTGGGAAGTACTTGATGCTCAATGAATGCCAATTTATTATTCATTCATTCTACAAAAAAAAAACTCAATTCATTGTGGGTATAAGTAGACAATGATTTTACTATCTCAAGTTAAGCTCTGCTTCTGGGTAATGGGCTCCTTTGACACACTGCAGTGCAACTCCATGACTTTAAAGACATAGTTATTAGAATAGTTTCTTGACCATGTTTTAAGACTCAGTACAATTCACTTCCAAATATTAAACTGATATCTGGCCCAAATCTCTACCCACACCCCTACCCATACTGATAAGATCTTTCTTACAAGTAGTGATGGCTATGGTGATGGTGGGGGTGGGGTGGGGTGATGGTGGTAGTGATGGTGATAGTGGTGGTGGTGGGTAGGATGGTGGTTAGAGGAATGGTGGTTGTTGTTGTTGGGACCTGGTTAGTGGTTCTGATGGAAGCACTGTGTCCTGGCTGCTGGTAGTGGAGAGAGGACACACAGTGTGCACTATCTGAGGCACCTTCCTCATACCTACTTTCTCCCTGTCTCCACTATGGTGCTGGGGTGGGAAGCAAGTAGGAAAGGAAGAGGCTACAGTTCTTTATAGAATGGCTCACTGAGAAGTAGTAGTTACTACACTGCTGATTGTGACTGGTGCTTATACATTCACATTTTGTGGTAGTAACAAATGCTGATTCTCTCTGAGTGGATTTGTTGATTCTTTGAAGGATGCTAATATGGACATTGTCTGTGCACAGTCCCTAGCATGGGAGATCTGGCTTGGACTCCACTGGCACCTGGCCACAGCCCTTACCACAGGTGGTACTCTTCACTTGGTGTTCCATCAATGGTTGGGTGATTGTTCAGTACAGTAAAAGCAAGATTGCTCAGGATCAGGCTTCTTTAGCCATGTCACCCTGACCCACAGACACTCTAGAATCCTTGTTTCTCCAAACAGAAGAAATGCAGGTTGCCTCTCCCAGACAAACCTTCTCTCGGATCTATCACCATTCTCTGAAGCTGCATCAGGCATGTGGCTAATCCAGTTCTTGATCAACTCTTAGACAAGATACTATATCTCTTCCCACCAGCTGAGTTGAAGGGGAAAGTTTAGGAATCCTCAGCCTTTCTGATTGCCCTCTTTTGGCTTTCAGGAGGTAAAGGAGGATAATCACAGCATTTCAATAAAATTGTAGGCTCCCAAGTTGTAACCTCTTCTTTTCCAGATTTTCTCCCTACTTGTTCTTCCAGAATGGCAGCTCTCCCAAAACTCTGTTGGACGGTGTCTTGCCCTCAATAACTGTGGTTTTGACTCAGAATGTGGGGATTTGCTGCATCTTCTTTCAGCTCTGATTCTTAGTTACCAATCTGTTACTCAGAATCTGAAGCCATACTATTGCTTTAGCTTTGTTTCTCTAAGCAGAAATAGAAAATTAAAAAGGTTAGATTAGATAGCCTTGAACATCCCATCTAACTATGAGATATGATAAAGAAGGGGGACTATATCTCAAGAAATAGTTTTGTTAAGGGAAGTGTAATACTAGATTTATATGTACTACAAATGCATTAGCTAACGCTCCCAACACCAGTGGAGCAGGTGACTATCTAAAAAAACACTTCTTCATTTGCTGTGTACTCTAGGCTAAGATTTATATAGTCTCTCATCTTCACAGCATATTACACAGAGAATATTAATTCTATCCATTCTGTGGATGAAGAGATAGAAGTTTAGAGAAGTTAAGTGGTTGTCCAAATTGTGAAAACTTACAAAATAACAGTGTCAGAACTTGAACATGAATATTCTCATTTCAACATTTGTATTAAGTTTCACTGTTTACAAACACTTTTACTATGTTAAAGTAATCTAAGCTGTAGTAACAAATGGACCCAAGCTGGGACCCAACACAACCAAAGTTTCTGTCCGATAGAATAGCCCTGGGCCGTTGTTCAGGTCAGTGGGTGACTCTCCTCCATGTGGTCATGCAGTTTCCTTTCATTGGTGATTCTGAGTTTTTCTTTTAAAAGTCAGGTTTATTTACATATAATGAAGTTCTCCCTTTTTAGGTGTGCAGTTCAATGAGTTTTGACAATACATACAGTCCTGTAACCACCATCACATTTGAGATATAGAACATTTCCATCGCTCCAAAGAAGTACCCTGTGCTCCCTTGTTGTCAATCTCCTTCTCTCCCCTGCTTACTCCTCTAAGTAACCTTTTGTGTCAGATTTTTTTGTCCTTAGCATAACCCTACCAGGGGCCCTAAACTTTTTGTGTCATAGGTCACTTAAGCAGTCTGATTGAGTCTGTAAAAACTTCCTTTTTGGAACAATGTTGACAAATGCATAAAATAAAATATTTAAGATTCCATAATAAAATTACATTGAAATATAGATATAAAAGTATTAAAAGAGCTAATTTGTGATACAGTAATATGTGTGTTTTTTATCAATGCATTAAATAATAAGATTTAGCGGTGGGTTAGCAACTATATAATATCAAAGTAGTGATAAGCATACATTGCATTTTGAGATGTCTGCCACAGTTGCAAGAAAATATGACAATACTGGTGACTTTTATTGGTAAAAACGTCAGTTATTGCTCATAGTACTGTGCTTTGTTACCTGCATTATTAATGAAAGGAAATGCAACATTTCAAATAGAGGTTAGTGAAAATAAAGATTTGAAGTTCTTCCTCATTTAAGTCACAGACTCCTTGAATTCTATCCATAGATCCTTGGGGCTCCAAGGACCCCAGGTTAAGAATCCCATTTCTAGAGCCTCCCCATCATTTACAACCAGCCTGCAGAATGGGAAGGGCATAGAGCAGCAGATGGGGGAGATTTTCCTGAGCCTGGCCTAGGAGGGGCACATGTCACTTCTGCTCACATTGTGCTGGAGAGAACTTAGTCACATGGCTCCACCTGCCTGTAAGAAAGACAAGGAAACAGTCTGGTTGTGCACCCAAAAATGGAAGCTAGCTTGTAGTCTCTGACACAACTAACCTTATTTAATATAACCCTTATAGAATACCACCTTATCTGATACCATCATGAATGCTAAAAACATGGTTTTGAAAAGTTTAATGATATTTAATTAGTTAGAAAGCCAGGACACAAATCTGCATTTTCTTGTTCCAAATCCTATAGTCTTTACACTATGTCTTAGTGTCCTTACTGTGCCATGTGATGGAAGGACCAATACAAAGATCTACTTGAATGAAAATATTGCTCCCTCTTCTGTGGAGCCACCACACTTGAGGTTTAATAAGTAAAGTCTGATGGGACAATGGAGCATGTGCTGAAGAGTTGCAGCCTTGGGCTCAGAAGCAGTACTGCTGCCCCTCCCTCCTTCCCCCCACTCTCCCTAGACAGGTCCTTAGCTACCTGCTTTCTGCCCTACCCAGCTTGCCTCCTCCTCCCCCGCATTCTCATTTCAGGACGGCCACCCAGGAAAGGCATTTGCACACAGTGAAGTGTCCAAGGGAGGCTGTGCAAGGGGAAGAAACAAGGGAAGGAAGAGAATAGCTGAAAAGGGCAATTCTCTTTTACTTCATAATTTTGCCTGGGTTTGGTTTTACTTTGAAGACTCTTTTTTTTTTTTTTTCCAGAGAGAGAAGAAAATGGGGGAGGGGGGAAGAGAGAGAGAGAGAAACATCAATGTGAGAGAAACAATGTTTGGTTGCCTCCTGCATGTGCCCTGACCAGGGACAGAACCTGCAACCCAGGCACGTGCCCTGACTGGAATGGAACCCACAACCTTTTGCAGTGGTACCCCAACCAACTGAATCACAGTAGCCAGGGGTGAAGATTTTTAAACTTGAAGAAAATGGGAGCAGGAAGCTGAGGGGCAGTGCATATCATTCATGTTTTATATGATCAAATCTAAAAGTAGCAATTTCTTGACACTGAAGTTTTGTGGATAATTTTGAATATATTTCTGTGACAGAGAGTTGTATCTCCATTGCCATTGTCTCTTATGAAAAATACTCAGAGTAACTTATGGACACTGAGAATTGTCCAAACCTTCTGGTATTTTTCTTCCTTAAAATCAAGAAGAAAAGTAAGTAGGAGGACTTAGAAATTGAAAGTAGAAGTCGTGGTTGCCATACCACTACTCAAAACCACTATTTTACTTCCTTTCCCACAGCTGTAATTTCGTAGATGAAGCATTTGCTTTGAGCAAAAGATAAATGTTATGGGTTGAATTGTGTCACCTCCCACCAATTTATATGTTGTTCTAACCTCCAGTACTTCAGCACGCAACCTTATTTGGAAATATGGTTGTTGTGCCGTAACTGGTTAAGATAACATCCTACTGGAATAGGGTGGATCCCAAATCCAATATGACTGGTGTACTGTATAAAGGTGAAATTTGGAAACAGAGACATACATACAGGGAGAGGAATACAAGTGAAGATTGTTATGTTCCCAAGAGCAAAAAACTACCAGAAGCTCAGAGAAAGGCCTGAAACAGATCCTTCCCTAGTGCCTTCAGAGGGTGCATGGTCCTACTGAGACCTTGATCTTGTATGTCTAGCCTCCAAACTATTGTTTAAGCCACTCAGTTTGTGGCATTTGGATGGCAGCTTTAGAAAACTAGTACGGTAAGCAAAAGGATTGCTGAATCTGTATTATAAGAAGTCATATTTCATAAAGATTCTCCATTTTCACATTTTATTAAGAAGGCCTTGACTGGGTAGCTCAGTAGGTTAGAGCATTTTTCCAATACGCCAAGGTTGTAGGTTCCATCTCTGGACAGGGCATGTACAAGAAGCAACCAGTAAGTACATAAATAAATGGAATAACAAATATCTCTTCCCACCTTCTCTTGCTCTCTAAAATCAATAAATAAAAATATTTTTTTTTTAAAAAGAAGTTACTGGTCAAACAAGAGAAAAGAAAGATAAAGCATGTGTTACTAAAGTATATACAATGAATAAACCAGCAATTTCAATCAAGGAATTAGCCATCAAATGATCCCTCAAAACTTCATTTTATTTTATTTTTTTCAAGATTTTATTTATTCATTTTTAGAGAGAGGGGAAGGAAGAGAAGGAGAAAGAGAGGGAGAGAAATATCAATGTGTGGTTGCCTCTCGCACACCCCATTGTGGGGACCTGGCTTGCAGCCCAGGCATCTGCCCTGACTGGGGCTGGAACCGGCAACCCTTTGGTTCACAGCCCAAGCTCAATCCACTGACCTACACTAGCCAGGGCCCAAAACTTCATTTTAGTTTAGTTATAATTCTTAATGAATCACAGAACCTTCTGTCCAAAAAGGACAAAGAGACCCAGTTTGTCTAGTCTTCTCTCTTTATTTCCAGTAGATAGATACATATTTTTTCCTTACTGAATATTTCCAATAAAAAGACTTTATGGTCCTTCTCAGGAATGTCTTCTTCTCAGTCATCTTGACTTATAAATTTCATCCTATACAATTTATACCCACCTTCTCCCCAAAGTAATTTGAGGGCTGTTGATGATTCTTTCTTTCTGTCCAGTCTGGAATGTCATAGCCATATTGGTGGCTGGATCAATAGTACAGTGTTCATTGAATGATTATCATGGATCAATGTGACTCTTGTTACTATATATAATACCATGTGTTAATTGTAGGAGATGTCTTGATATTGGACTTAATTCTACTTCATCAAATCATATATTAAAACTAAAATAAAATGGGGAGATTCAGATTGAGAAAGCAATCATGCTGTCACTTCTATATTTCCTGCTCATGCAAACTCTCATTTCAAGACCTGACTTTATTAGCTGGAAGCAGTAGAGACCCAAACCACAGCGGTACAACTATGTTACTTAAAGCTAATCAATATATAAAATTAGAATATAAAGGAATTAGATTCTTAAGATCATTAAGTCACCCCCTAATTATGTCCCTTGTCTTTAAATAATACTACTATGCTGTTAATCTCATAAGATCCCAGATGACTTTTAGTGATAAAAGATTAATTTAAGGATACTTGGCACCATAAAGGAGGATGGGGGAATACTGGCCACATTTGCACTAGATTTCAGGGGAGACCAGAAAGGCTGTCATATCCTCTTGAGTCCATACATGAGCCTCTCACAGTCAATTATCTGCACAGAGTTGGAGTTTGTAGAACCCAAACACGATATGTTACCCCTGACCCTGCTTAAAATATTTATAGTTAGTACTAGTTAAAATAACACATTTTAATTTGTACCTTAAATTATGAATTTTATCATATACTTTTGAAGCTGAGCCTTAAGGCTTACTACTCTGGAATTGTGAGGGAAATTACTGAACTTCTTTAATCTTGAAACCAGGCTTGAGTTAGAGATGATATCTTACTCCTGTATCAGAAACCAACCCTACTCACCTGAGATCATAGCACCTGCCATTGTGTAGAGAAGATGCTACTTCCTCCTGTGATAGCCAGGCCATGAAGCTTGCTGTCCGGTAGTGAATAAGCAATGGTTTTCAACTGTCTCAGATCCAATGCCCCATTTTTAATGCTAATGTTTTGCAATACTTCCTTTATTATCCTGGAATGATAGTCATAGGTAATATAAATTATTTCCACACATAATTCTGGAAAATTAATATAATAGCCTTAGCCTAATATAAAGGAGAAATAATGGAAAAGTAATTTATTATAAAATAAGTTTTTCAATGTGTAAATGTCTGGGCATGTCTAGACTAGCAGATATAATGAAGGAGGTCAGATGTTTGAGTTTGGTTATAACAAAAATGTTTAAATTTAAGGGTAGTAAAAAACATATCTGTACAAGAAATATAGGAAAATAAGAAAGCAGAAATACAAATGGAAATGAAGATATAAACTAGAATTAAGATATGTAATACCAGATCAGACTTATTCCTATGTGATAAGAGAGAAACAACCATAATTGAAGTGTGGTTAACAGCCAGGAGAGAGAGACTTCCGGCCAAGATGGAGGCGTAGGTAGACACACTGTGCCTCCTCGCACAACCAAAAGAAGGACAACAACAAATTTTAAAACAAAAAACAACCAGAACTGACAGAAAATCGAACCGTACGGAAGTCCAACAACCAAGAAACTAAGAAACATACATCTAGACCGGTAGGAGGGGCGGAGAGGACTTGTGTGGCGGGGTGGCGGATCCGGGAAAGGCGAGGCTGGCCGGGAGAGGTGGCGGCTGCGGACCGGGCGTCCCACTCCCTCGTGAGGATAAACGGGGAGGAACAGCTGGGGAACGAGACAGACCCCACAATCCAGAGTTCCTGCGCGGGGAGGTGAAGCCTCAAAGCCTCTGATTGAAAACTCCTGTGGGGATTGAGGCGGCGGCAGTGGGAGAAACTCCCGGCCTCACTGGAGAGCTTGTTGGAGAGACCCACAGGGTCCTGGAGCGTACACAGCCCTCCCACCAGGGATCAACACCGGAGCCAGCACCAGAAGGGCCCCGTTGGACCGTGGGTACTGCGGAAAGTGACTGGTAACCGGCAGGGAGCGGAGCAGCCGCCATTGTTCCCTCTCGGATTCCTCCCCCACAAACAGCGTCACAACGCAGCGACGTGGCCGCCCTGCCCTGGTGAACACCTAAGGCTCCGCCCCTTACTACGTAACAGGCGCGCCAAGACAACAAAAATGGCCCAGATGAAAGAACAGATCAAAGCTCCAGAAAAAATACAACTAAGTGATGAAGAGGTAGCCAACCTATCAGATGCACAGTTCAAAACACTGGTAATCAGGATGCTCACAGACTTGGTTGAATTTGGTCGCAAATTAGATGAACAAATGAAGGATACAATAAGGGAAATGAAGAAAAATGTACAGGGAACCAACAGTGAGGGGAAGAAAAACGGGACTCAAATCAATGGTGTGGACCAGAAGAAAGAAAGAAACAT
>VMDR010033968.1:0-11204 GCA_007922815.1 Macrotus californicus
TAATATATTTTATTGATTATGGTATTACAGTTGTCCCATTTTCCCCCTTTATTCCCCTCTGCCCTGAGCACCCCTTCCCACCCGAATTCCCCCCCTTTAGTTCATGTCTGTGGGTCATACGTATAAGTTCTTTGGCTTCTACATTTCCTATACTATTCTTAACCTCCCCCTGTCTATCTTCTACCTACCATTTATGCTTTATTCCCTGTACCTTTTCCCCCGTTCCCCCCACTCCCCATCCCCACTGATAACCCTCCATGTGATCTCCATTTCTGTGATTCTGTTCCTGTTCTAGTTCGCTTAGTTTTTTTTAGTTTTTTAGGTTCAGGTGTTGATAGTTGAGAGTTTGTTGTCATTTTACTGTTCATAGTTTTGATCATCTTTTTTCTTAGGTAAGTCCCTTTAACATTTCATATAATAAGGGCTGGGTGATGATGAACTCCTTTAACTTTACCTTATCTGAGAAGCACTTTATCTGCCCTTTCATTCTAAATGATATAGCTTTGCTGGATAGAATAATCTTGGATGTAAGTCCTTGCCTTTCATGACTTGGAATACTTTTTGCCAGCCCCTTTTTGCCTGCAAGGTTTCTTTTGAGAAATCAGCTTGATGGGCACTCCTTTGTAGGTAACTGTCTCCTTTTCTCTTGCTGCTTTTAAGATTCTCTCTTTATCTTGAACCTTGGGTAATGTAATTATGGTGTGCCTTGGTGTGTTCCTCCTTGGGTCCAACTTCTTTGGGACTCTCTGAGCTTCCTGGACTCCTTGGAAATCTATTTCCTTTGCCAGATTGGGGAAGTTCTCCTTCATTATTTGTTCAAATAAGTTTTCAGTTTCTTTCTCTTCCTCTTCTCCTTCTGGTACCCTTGTGATTCGGATGTAGGAATGTTTCAAGACATCCTGGAGGTTCCTAAGCCTCTCCTCATTTGTTTTGAATTCTTGTTTCTTCATTGTGTTCTGGTTGAATGTTTCTTTCTCCTGGTCCACACTGTTGATTTGAGTGCCAGTTTCCTTCCCATACCTGTTGGTTCCCTGTACATTTTCCTTTATTTCACTTAGCATAGCCTTCATTTGTTCATCTAATTTGTGGCCAAATTCAACCAAGTCTGTGAGCATCCTGATTACCAGTATTTTGAATGGTGCATCTGATAGGTTAGCTATCTCTTCTTCACTTAGTTGTATTTTTTTCTGGAGCTTTGATCTGTTCTTTCATTTGGGCCATTTTTGTTGTCTTGGTGCACCTGTTACGTGTAAGGGGCAGAGCCTTAGGTGTTCACCAGGGCGGGGCAACCACATCGCTGCGTTGTGATGCTGTTTGTGGGGGAGGGTCCGAGAGGGAACAGTGCCACTTGCTCTGCTCTCTGATGGTTTTCAGTAACTTTACCTGCTACCCACAAGCAAATTGGGCCCTTCTGGTGCTGATTCCCAGGTGGGTGGCTTGTGTACGCTCTAGGACCCTGTGGGTCTCTCCAATGAGCTCTCCTGTGAGGCTGGGAGTTTCTCCCACTGCCGCTGCCTCAACCCCCACAGGTGTTCTCAGTCAGAGTCTTTGAGGCTTTATTTCCCCGAGCTGGGACCATGGGTTGCGAGGTCCGTCTCGCTCCCCAGTTGTTCCTCCCGGTTTATCCACTGCCTTGTCCACCAGCCACCACCTCGCCTGGTCCGCCAGCCGCCGCCTTGCTGAGAGTCCTCTCCGCCCGGCTGCCCATCTCTGCCCCTTCTACCAGTCTGGGTGAATGTTTCTTCTTTAATTCCTTGGTTGTTGGACTTCCATACAGTTCGGTATTTGTCATTTCTGGTTGTTTTTGTTTTTAAATTTGTTGTTGTCCTTCTTTTGGTTGTTCGAGGAGGCACAGTGTGTCTACCTATGCCTCGGTCTTGGCCAGAAGTTGAATACATAATCACATGTATCTATATTTTGTTTATCGGTTCCCCACTGATGGACACTTGAGTTGCTTCCACCTTTTGGCTATTGTGAATAATGCTGCTAATCGTGGTGTTTTAGTTTGTAACTGTGCCAAAACCTTATTTTCTTTAATCTGGACTTTTACTTTGATTTTTTTCCCTTGGCTCAAACTGACCTTACCCAGGTGTCCTGATTCACCCACCTCCCTCTCCCCTGCTTAATCATTAAGCCCTCAGGACAGTGAGGTTCTGGTCAACATCCAGCAGCCTTAGAACAAAATCCTAGGTCTACTGACTAGTGAGACAGAGTTTTCCATCAGACTAAACTATATCTTGGTCTCAGCTGTGTTTTAGCTCTAGACCCAGGAAAGCAGAATGATCCACAGAATAAATCCTTGAGAAGTTGGGCAGAACAGAACAACTCTGTGGCTGACATCAGGATCAGGTGCAATCATCAGTTATGCCCTACCCTGGCACCAACCAATCAATAGAGACCACACAGCCCTGGCTCCTTTAGTAACCATGATTAATGATTTCTTTTTTCCTCCCCCATATAACCCACCCCCTGGAAGCCATCAGGGAGCCAGGTCTTTGAGCATGAGCTTATCTGTAACTTCAGGCTGGTGTCATCCTTACTCTCTTGGCTGCAAACTTCTGTTCGTGTCTTACTGGGCTCTGATG
Organism: Macrotus californicus; assembly: GCA_007922815.1. Taxonomy (NCBI): domain Eukaryota; kingdom Metazoa; phylum Chordata; class Mammalia; order Chiroptera; family Phyllostomidae; genus Macrotus; species Macrotus californicus. The sequence continues at coordinate 2,586 of VMDR010033968.1, forward strand.
CTACAGGCAAACGAACCCCTTCAGTCTGGTAACAAGTTTGGATTGCTGTAAATTACCCTAGACTGGGAAGTACAAGATCAAGGTGCCAGCAGATCGAGGGGCTGGGGAGAGCCCACTTCCAAGTTTGGAAATGTTCATCTCACATCCTCATGTGTGGGACAGCAGAGAGAGGAAGCAAGCTGTGTTTTGCCTCTTATCCTATCAGGAGGGCTCCAACCTCATCACTCAATTGCCTCCCAAAGACCATCTCCAAATACCATCACACTGAGGGCTAGGGTTTTAACATGAATTTGGAGGGGACTCAAAACCACAGTAATGGCTGTGCACATCTGCTTTCAGTTACCTTGGAATTGCTGGGTCATATGGTAGTTGTATTTTTAATTTTTTGAACAACTGCTGTACTTTTTTCCATTGTGGCTATACCATTGTACGTTCCCACCAGCAGTGCACAAAGTGTTCCAGCTTATCCACATCCTTGCCACCATTTGTGTTAGTGATAGTAGCCATCCTAGTGGGTGTGAGGTGATAACTCATTGCGGCTTTTAACAAGTTATTGTTGACACTATTACAGATGACCCCCGCCCTTGTCCCTCTCCACCAAAACCTCCCCCCACGTTACATTGTTGCGTGTGTCCATGGGCTACGCATGTATGCACAGATGTTCTTTGGCTAATCTCTTCCAGTTCTCCCAACCCCCTTCCTCTGGTTTTAATTTGTTCATCAGTTTTGTTCATTAGATTCCACATAGCTCATTGTGGTTTTGGTTTGTATTTTCCTAATGATTAGTAGTGTTTAGCATCTTTTCATATGCTCATCCACTTATATATTTTGAGAAATGTGTATCTGAGTCCATTTTTTTTAAGTTGGATTTTGTTTTTGTTAAGAGTTCTTTATGTATTCCGAGTTTTATCCCCTTATCAAATATTTGCAAATATTTTCTCCCATTCTGTAGGTTGCCTTTTCGCTCTTGTGTGCTTTGGTGCAGTTTTAAGTTTCGATGTAGTACAGTTTATCTATTTTTACTTTTGTTGACTCTGCTTTTGGTGTCATCATCCTGTTTTTTCTACCAGGAGTGTTATAATTTTAGGTGTTACATTTAGGTCTTGGACCCATCTTTAGTTTGTTTTTGTATATGGTGTAAGGTAAGGGTCCAACTCCATTCATTTGCATATGAATATCCAGTGTTCCTGACACCTGTACGTTGAAGAGACTGTCCTTAAGGCACGTGTTTTCATTGACTTTTCAAAGTCCTCATAGAGTTTGACTTTTTTCCCCAATTTGTGATATATATGCTCTTTCATTTAGGCCTTAGCTGGTTTCTTCTCTCTCTTGGCTTTTGCACTCAAGGCTGTCAGTAGTGGGGGCTCCACAGAAGAGGCACGGCTGAGAGGGGGAGAGCACAGGGCTGGTCCGTGCACCCACAGCAGGTGGACCTCTTCCCTGCAGCACTCATCATGTCTTTGCTCAGCCGGCCAGACTGCGCTAACAGGGACGAGCACCCAGCCTCCCTCTCTCACTGAGGCCTGGCACAACCGTGTCTTACAGGGAAGCTCAGTGACATGGTTGTCCAATGTGGTTGGAGAACTCACATTTGAACCCTAATCAGTCTGACTCGAAAGACTCTGCTCTTCGCCACATTAGGTTCTTGTTACTCCTGGACCGCTTATATAACTTGAAGTTACCAAGGTCATCACCACAATATGCATGTCAAATGCCATCCATTCTTCAAAAGTTCACACCCCGAGGATTTAAAGCTTAGGCCTGAGCTGGTAGCTGATTGAATCCGAGAAGGCAAAGCAGTCATGCATTTCCAGCTGTGCTGACAGTGCCCTCTTGTGGTAACAGCTGCCGTTGGAGGTACATGGTTACTTTCCAAGAAAGAAAAGCACCATTACAGAAGAGGGCTTATTACGCACTTTCATGGAGTTGGGCCTTTATCATGCCTTTTTGCATTACTTCACCATTGGAAAAATGGTGGCTTAAACACGGCCAAGTAAGGGATTTGTCCAACGTGCCCTGGCTAACAAATTTAAATCTATACTTTGAGTCCTAAAGCTTTTCTTTCTGAAGAACTCCAGGTTAACACCCCTGTAACTAGGATAGTGCAGTCTAGGGTGCCTCCTCACGTCTGCTTGTGCTCAGGATAATTTATTTTTTAAAATTAAGGTTTTTGAGGGCAGTATCTATAAATGATGACAGATTCATGAAACTATGAGAATGTATGGGAGGAAGAATATCATTGTGCCTGGGAAAGGTAGTGGAAAAATGTCATTTGAGCTGATTAAGGACAACCAGGATTCTTTTGGAGGGGACAGTCCTCTAGCACTCCAGGGTCACTATGTCTGTGTGTGCCTGGAACTCATTCCCCCTCGATGACTTTAGACCACAGGCCTCACCTCTGGGGACCTTCCCTCAGCAGCCTCTAGGAAACAGCCCCCACTACTCTGTTCCCTTCCTGTGCTCTATCTCCACAGTACTAGTCCCCTCTAATCAAATTTATGCTTTATGAAGGCAGAGAGGTTGATGTTTCATTTCCTATAGTGTCCCTGGCATCTAGAACAGTGCTGGGCACATTGTAGGCACACAATGTTTCCTGAGTAGATAGAGTAGCCAGTGAATAGCTACATTTTTTAAGCACAGCAAGGCAGAAACACGGCCTCAGCTTCATTTTAGATAGATCATGCCAGATGCATGATTTGAATTGTATCCTGTAGGTCAGGTGTTGACAAATTCAAATCTTACAGACGCCAGGCAGGTCAAAACTGTGAATCTGAATGGTTGCAATCAATAGATACAACAGTTAAGTGGTAGGGCCTGTGGTAACTACCTGCTTAAAGGTATTCAAATTAAAACTAAACAAAAAAATCTGCCAGCTAGATCTGACCCACTTTGGCAAGATCACTGAGGATGCTGTTCAGATTACTGCCAGGTGGGGGAGGAGGCCAAAGGAGGACGGGACTGTTAGTTTTTTCTGTAAAACAAAAGACACGTTTTTCATTTTCACCAATAACTTTCCTGATTTGGACATTTTGAGTTACATCCGCTATCTCCTGCTATTGGTTCCTGGTGGGTAGAGGCCAGGGGTGCTGCTAAACATCTTCCAGTGCATAAGACAGCCCCACAGCAAAGAATTATTTGGCCAAAATGTCAAAAGTACCAAGAAACTTCACAAACCACTTTTGACATGTTCGGTCGCAGCACCTTGTCCATACATGGCACAAATCTTTTTTTGCATTTCAGTTGCATTACCTTTCTTGAAATAAAACAAGCATAATATGCCAAAAATGTTGCATATTTTCTTCCATCTTTAATATTAAAAAATGGCTACATGAAAGTTTGCCAATTTTTTTTTTTAATGCATGCTGATACGAAAGCTGTCACAATGCAATCCAACAAAACTGTTTCAAATGTAGTAAAAGACAACTAAGCGCTACTGGAGCCGTAATACAGAAAAAAGTAATCGAACGTTTTGGCCCCCTCAGTACATCAGCTAGAGGCTGTTGTGCAGTCCTGGGGAGAAATGATGGAGTTCTAACGTACAGTTGTAATTGGTGTTATTTAAGGAGATAGAATTAACAGGTGATAAAATCTGTCCCTATTTTTCAGTTATCAGTTAATCTATTATAAATTAAATAAATCTAATGTCTTGAGGAGACCATTTGAAATTAAGGAAACCAAATGTGAACATTTTTAAGCTATTTAAACTTAGGTTTCCAACTGTTTTTCCAAAACAGGTAATAGCTGGCATGTAACAATGGAAGAGTACCTGCTCTGCCCCAGTAAAAATATTTACTGAGCATTTGCTACAGGCTAGGTAGGCATTTGTTCTTAGCACCTTCCATATTGATACATTTTGGCACTCTACTGGGGGTGTCCAACCTTTTGGTGTCCCTAGGCCACACATTAAATACATTGCAATACGTAATCACAAAAAAAACTCACGATGTTTTAAGTAAATTTAAGATTTTGCATTGGGCCACATTCATAGCCATCCTGGGCCTTGGGGTTGGACACCCCGGCCTAAACAATCCTTTAAAGTCAGTCCTACTATTGTCCTTAATTTAGTGTAAGGAAACCAGCACAGGAAGGCTCCATTGTTTGGACAGTGGTAACTGTGAGAAAGTCTTTGCTTTACAGAATATAAACTTGCCCTCCTGTGAGGCCTACCTTTTGGGCTGAGTTCATGGAACTGTCTAGAATAGGCAGAACAGTGTAATGTTGGAGTATGAAAGAAATGTCAAACTCTAAGTCAAATTAGAGTAGTTCCCACCTTGCCACCCAGCAGGAAGTTCAATCCCAGTCCTCCTCTGAAGTTACACAAGATTCAATGTAATTAATTCCGTTGCCTGGAAAGTAGAAGAGGGACCTTCTTGTGTTCAGCTCCTCATGGTCACTGCTGAACATCTCAGTGACTAACTCAGGTTTTCTTTGAAGGCAGGTGGCACCACAGATGGCAAACTTTGGCACAGCAAGTTTCTACTACTGTAAATTTCAGAGCCTGGAGTCCAGCTGGTCTTACAACCCATGCAGCCTTTCCTCTGACGGCTTACTGGAGAATGAGACTCATTGTGGCTGTCCTCAGAACCTACTGACTTTTTTCCAGTTTGGGGACTTTCTCCCTTCCAGAACTGACTTGTGAGGAAAAGGCTAAGATAGGTTGTTTGCAAGTAACATCTGCTTTCAACATTGAACATGCATCGTCCCACAATGCAAAGATCTAACTTAGGAAAACAGGTGAACAAAATCCAGGTTACTGGGAAAAGGGTGTCCTCAGCCTTTGCAGGTGGCTGCTTCCCCATTTGTAGATGGGAGACCTGGTATGAGGATTGGTGTTTCGCACCGGGCATGCAATAGCATCCAGTGGCGGGTCCATGTTTTTATTTGCACTAGGCTTGTTTTAACTGCCTAATGACTGTTCTTTGGTGCTCAGCACAAGCTTTTGAGGGAATGCCTCTTCCCCAACTGTTCTGACCAAATGAATACAAAAGGAGCTGCTGCTTTATGCAAACCACCTGCCAGCCGCTGATCCACTGGCTACTGGGTGGCTAACAGAACTTCACTGGCAATGGGGACTGATAGGCCAAAAGTTGAGGCCGTGGGACTAGCCATACACATAATTATAAATTATTAAATGCCATGAAAGAAAAGGACAAATGTATCAGATCTTGTCTAAGAAGCTCAGTCTAGGTAATTGAGCTTTGGACAAAATCATGTTTCGATTTTGGGCCTTAGGTTTTCCCTTTGTTAAACAAGAGGACCAAGTAGGAGGCTCCAGAAGGGCCACATCTGGGCTTTGGCACGCTCCTCGCACCCAGCAACTTGTTAGAGGCTTCTTGTTGGCCTCCCCTTTCCCAAACTTTAGGAAATCCGAAGACTCCCCACCCAACAGTGAATGACAAGAGGAAAGAGGCAGGTCTTGGGTAATCCACAACTGTTATGTATAATCAGCCCTGGAGTAAATGTTAAACATAAATGGTCTTAGGGAATAGTACATTTATTTCATGTTGGTTTAATTTCTAACAGAAATATTACATTGGAGGAAAATATTACTTAGCTAGAATTATATGGCAGAGTCTACTCCCTGAGAGGTGCCTACATTTCCTTGCCTTTGCCTTCTCTGTGCTCAGCCTTCACCTCTACCATAGGACTCACCTGCTAATTCCTTCTTGAAGAGAACACGCCACATTGCCGAGGCTACTGCCCAAGCACAACAGCTGGCACAAGTATAGGCCCAAATACTGTCCAGCAAATACTTAAAGTATATGAAAACACAAGAAAGACTTGTCACCACTGACACTGAAATGTGAAGAACCCTTTAGCATCAATTTAGATAAAGGAGAACTAGAAGTAAGCTTATTCAGAACAAACAAAATGACATTTTAAGTATAATAAACACTCTAAATAAATCATAGGAGGTGAGATAAAAAAAATCCATGTTCAGAAAAGGAAAATCTCCATGTAGAGATGTCAAATAAGTACCAGCACAATACTAAGGTGTACATAATTAATAAGGTTATAGAAAACTGGTATTAGAAGATAAAGACGCTAATCCAAGTAATACAAAAAATCTGCCCATAATTTGGAGGGATGATCCTGTAAGATTTTGGAAAGCATAAACTTTATTATTAAAGAGCAGTGTTGATTTTATCATAAAAATGTAAATAATCCATAGAATCATGTGATACAGAAAGGTCATTTTATGGAAGACAGAAAGGTTACAATTTGGAAATTCCCTTTTTCTCCCCATAGTGGTGTTATATGGTTGTCCACACTGACATTTTTCATGAGTATGGATCACAGATGGGATAACCTTCATGTCTGATTTGGTATTTAATAGTGATACAGAGCCTGTTACTCAGCCATAAGGTACACACATGTTACCTATGGAGATGCACTCATTTATTCAAAGTGCCCACTCTTAATTTCCCATTAAGAGCAAAGCAAATATTGTGACAAAATTTTTTGCAAAATATGTGATATAATATCTTGCAGTGATATCATCTGCAGTGCAAAAGGGAACAAATATTTTTGATTATAGTTCAGTGGAAGAGAAACAGGTAAATAGAGGTCCACAGACCAAAGGATCTCTCTGGAGGGAAAAAACTAAAGACAAAAATAAATCACCCAAGATGAGGTAAGAAGGGACCATGACTTCGTGAAATAGGTATGTCTAGAAGCAAAAGGAACAGAGATTGTATGTATTTTATATACTAAGCAATGTGCATCATACAAACTCAAAACTTACAATTCAAACCTAGTGAATCAATCTAATGAAAATCACTCACACAGCATTATGTAGGCAAATGTGTTTAAAAATATTTTAATAAGCATATTCAGAATGGCAGACAGGGACTGGGAGAAGGGAGTTATTTTACAGTGCAAAATCACTATGCATAAATTTAAAAACCTCTAACTCATCGTTTTAAATGCCTATTTAAATATTATTTCAAATACACTTTAGAGCTCAACAGATTTATGTTGAACTGAGTTGCAGATTCTGAACTCTATTTGAAAACGCATCCTAGAACAGAACACCATTCCAAATGAAAACAATAGTGCTTTGCTGGGGGTGGCAGAGACTAAGTAACTATTAACAAAGGCTTCTTTTCCAATGCAATTTGTCAAGAGTTCAAGAATTATGTACTAAATATTAAGCAAATTAGATCATATCACCAAAAATTTTATAGTGCAATGACTTATCAAGTTAAAATGGCTGCATTATGAAAAGCAAAGTACTGTGTGAAATACCTGTATAAACATAATATAATTAAATATTTCTTTATGAAAAGCTGAGTATCATGTATTATAATAGTGGAATGTCTTTCATTAGGCATACTTTAAAAAGATAAGATTAAGAAAAGATTTCCTAACATGTATACATGTGCCGTATTTGCAAATGTGCCTGAGAATTTACCAAAAATGTTCCTGCAATATTAGTCTCCACAAACTTCACAAACCTGCAAACAAAATGCATCTTTTATAAAAGGTAAAAATGGTGTCTTAAATATTGCAACAACTTAAAAGGTACAACATTACTATTCATTTGAAACATTTCTACAGTCTTTGACAAAGAGCTAGGATACTTTGGATTTGTTTTAATAAAATCTGATTTAGAAAATGGATTGTGATCATCTGTTAAAGCTGCCATTCTGGATAAATTAAATGTTCTGGGTAAAACAACAAAAACAAAAAAATTCATGCTTCTCAACACTTCCACCCAAAACTTGGATTTACTTGGATATGCATGTAACAGTGAATGTACATTATATGAAGTGTTATAAAGTGGCTTTTAACACTGTTGGGGGAAAAACTTGTTCACACTGGTGGAGGGAAGTAGTCTGAACACATGTTAATAGTAATACTTCATGGGAATAAGGCCTAAACCATAATATCTCAGTGCAAACCTCTACTCAATTGCATTAGACAGTTGAGCCATTAAAAACAAGATCACAGAAGGTTTATTTTCTAAAGGCATCAGCTCTTGAACTAATGGCTGAAAATGAATCGGTGGAAGCATTTGGGGTCTGCCTATGTGATAAAAACAATAGTTAATAATCTTTTATAAAAGTTTGGATATAGGTTGGTCTATCAGCTGTATAAAACTACATTTTTTAACAAGATTTTTGCACTAAAAATAAAATGGCACTCTTGCAAGGCTATGCAAATGGATGACCCTATTTGTAACCACAGAGCAATAGTTACAGTATATCTTATTTTCATTTTGGAAATACACTATCAGATCTGGAAAACTAGATTGTAACTTTTCTAACTTCATCACTTTTTCCTCTTAAAAATCAACAGTGGTGCCCGCCAACTCCATGTGTGTGCCAATTATCTAAATATCACTTGACCTTTCCCCGGTTTATTTAATGCAAAAATGGGAAATTTCATAATGCATACAAAAATAACTGAACAAGATTCTGGTCAGCATGATACATTTAAGCATTTAAGCCAACATTAAACTTTTGTTTTCCTTCAAAAATAATTTTGAAAATTATAGTGAATACAAACAAACTATGCAATCTAAGTATCATGCTTAATTTCAGAATTCTCACACTGTTTGTCCATAAGTAGAAATTTGAAAAAAACATTTTCACAATCCTTCATGAATGCTTTTAC
>VMDR010033969.1:0-11207 GCA_007922815.1 Macrotus californicus
AAGACAATATTTGACTATGCTCGAAAGTAAAGGATTCAGAACTATTCAAGGAATGACCATGTTAGATATTTGTAAGATGCTCATGTCGCTTGTCATCCTCTAAATATCATTCTTAGCATTGGTGATTGAACTAAATGACTACAGTTAGTGACATCCAGTGCTACCTTTATCCCTTTGAATGTACAGCTTTGAGTTTTCAGAAGGTGTAATTTTGGACTGGGCATCTCAATGCACGATGCGATTCAGCACTCCTCATTTGCATAGAATGTCACAATCAACTCGACTCCATTTGCAGTCAAATGTCCACTGCTAATTGCCAGGCATCAAATATTTATGCATTTAAATATAGTGAACAAATATTTGTGCCTGGAAAATAATGAGCTGGATGTGGGTTAATTGGAAAACACAATGAAAAGACAAAAGGCCATGCGAAGTAGAAGCTGTCCTAAAGACAAGGCATTGAGAAAATTACATTTTCTTCACTTATATTCATTTCAATATGCCCCCCAGTGACGCTCTAGGAGCCCCCAGTGATTGATTGTTGGCCTGACTTCACAAACGGAAACACTAAACTGGCTGACTCTAGTCTCTGAAGTCATTGCTGTGTGGCCAGCAACTGACCCCAAATGTGATTCTTCGCTGCTGGTTAGTAGGTGGGTTGGTAAGCACCGTGGCTTTACTGTTTTGACTGAAGGAGGAAAATGTCTGCCTCTTCGTGGTAGGACTGGTGGAGAAGATCGGCTAAGCAGCAAGAGGACCGAACAATGAATTTCTGCTCTCCTCTGGTGACCCCTGGGAAGGGAAAAGGGATGGTGACAGGCTGAAGGAGCTGACTTCATGACAAATGATGTAAGACTGTGACCATGACCACTGATACTCTCAGGCACAAGTGACAAAGCCCTTCACAAAGTCGACACTACAGGACAACTCTCCGGGAACATCAGTTTACCATACCCACGGCACAAATATGACGTTTTCAGGGCCGTAGCAGCCAAAGCAAGTGAGACCCCAATGAGAAAAAAGGAGGAAGGTCTACGATGTGAGCAGCCTTGTTTCTGGGGACAACTGGAAAGATGTCAGAATTAACTGAGGGGGATTTGAAGAGGAAGTTGATTTCCTGTATAAGCAGGAGTGGGTTAGGAGGAGGTGGTGGAGAAATCAGTCTATGAGTATGCTCATGCTTCTTCTTGGCTCAGTAGCTGGCTTTTAGATATCACATAAATATGAAATATGACCATAAATTTAATGTTAAAATGTCAACATCCCTCTGAAGGGAGCCAGGCAAAAAAATAATAAAATATCCCAGAGAAGTTTGTCTGAAGACTAGACCACGCATGAACCCTCGCTTCATGAATATCAACGAACATCAGTGATGACCGTCTGATAGAGCTCCTCGATTTTCCTCCACATGATTGTTTTTGCAGGACATTATGCTGCTTCTAAATACTAACATACTGGTGATTCCATCATCACTCTGGAGAAAAAGTTTCCATAATGATGGGAAACATGCTCTCTTTCAAGGCTAGGATGTAGGGAATCACTTACGACTTGTTCCAACCGGTCATACCCAGTATTCATACGCAGTTAAAGTGAGTATAAGACTTTAAGCAATTGGCTCTTGACAGTTATTCTTCATGTTGCTACTTAGAACATCACTCCGCCTGCTGTAATTTGTTAACATCTTACCTAATGACTGAGTGCTATCCAACCAGACTGGGAACAGGGGAAGAGTGTCTGCCCCCAGCACTCTGTCCTACGTGGTACTGCAGCCCCCAGCCATTGCACTATGGAGACAAAAGGGAACAAAGAAGTAAAACTATCTTATTCATAGAGAATGTGGTCACAAACACAGAAAATTCTAAGGAATTTGCTGAAAAATCCACTGTTACTAATAAGAGAGTTTAGCAAATTATCAGACTACAAGAGACCAATATATAAAAATCAATCATTGTACTTCTACATACTAAGCAATAAACATTTTTAAATGAAAATGTAAGTATACTATTCAAAATAGCATTAAAAAACACAACAAATTCCTAAGGACAAATGTGTCCAACTGTACTTAAGGTTTGTACACTGAAAACTACAAAATATCACTAAGCAAAATTAAAGAAGAGCTCAATAAATAGAGGTATAACATATTAATGGAAAAGAGGATTCAATATTGTTACTATATCCTTTCTACCTAAATGTATCAATAATTACAACACAATCCCAATCAAAGGCAGCAGGAGGCTTTCCCAGCAGAAACTGACAAGCTAAGTCTAAAATGTATCCTTTGTGGAGGATGCTATGATGAGCCACCCAGACTCCCTTTCAGAAATAAAGGATCTCTACCCATTAACCACTGACAGTGGCACCTGCAGATAGCCCACAGATGTCACTCCCACCTGCGAAATGCTTCAGCAAAAGACAGCTACTTCACCCAATGTCCCGTCACCTGTCCCCTACCGAGGACAGCCTGCATTATTCAATCACCCACAGACATGGCAGGTTAAAGGCCTGTTTCTCTCATTCAAATTCAAGACAAGTTGAAGTTCATCCCATCTTCTAAATTCTTGGCAGCACCACTTGAGGAACTCCATTGAAACTGCACTGCAAATTGCTTCTCTCTGACAAATCCTGTTTCTTTCTCTTCCTTTACATAGTGTTGATCCCCAAAACATTCCCTAATAGGCCCCCCACATGCTAATTTCTACCTTAGATGGTGCATTCTGGGGAATCCTCTGACAGAGTCAGGGCATGGCAGTCACAGAAACCCAGCGTCTTATTTAAATTCTTTAAAACTTTATTTTAAAAGGACTTACTTTAAACTCCTGAAAGTCAGTGGTGCTGGTAACATGATATTATGCTAATGACATTAGCATCAGACAATATTTATATTTTTGCACAGTGCTTCATTGTTCACAGATAACTTTCATGTGCATTATTATATCTATAAGAAGCCATACCCAAAACTAGTAGTGATTATTATTCTAGCCACTAAGAAAAGAATAAAAGAACTAAGTTTATCCTGAAGCATAAAATATTGAGATGAGGCACTGGCCATAATGCCCTTCACATGGAATATTAGGCTTTGAAATGGATATTATCTAATTTCTTTCTCTGAAGCACTTTTAAAATTGAAAGAGAAAAGAGTCACATGTGACAAAGAGGATCTGTGGTGGGTGGGTGTGGAGGCAAACACCCACTTACCAATCTATTAAGGCTCCTAGAATAACAGCACACACCCACCAACCCTTCACAGGTTATTTAAATGTTGCTCTGTCAGAGGATCAGCCCAGAAAAAGTTCTGTGAATTCTTACTAGGCCATTGAATAAAAATCCCCCATTAAATTCCAGGGATGCTCTTTGTAAAGTCTTCACCAGCAAATATGCAACACAGCAGCTTTCTTAGCCAGCCTTCCAAATCCTCAGGTGGAGGCTTTGTATTTGAGCCTAATCAGCAAAGTTTCTTTGGGATCGTTAGTGAATGTCTCACATCAATTTCAATAGCATTTAGGGGAATATTCAGAATACAATACAATGTGAACAAGTTAGACCTCACACTTTAAAAACACTGGGTGGGTAGGTGTCTATCTTCTCTGCAAAAATGTTTTTCTTGTTTTGCATCTTCATTTGGTTGAATGACAGAAAGAAAACATTCCAGTTGACAAGCAAAGGAGAGTCGCCCAGTACTTATTCTCCATGTTGACATTCTCTGAGACTAGAAACACAGAGATAGCCCTAGCTTTCCCTTGTAGTTTCTAGAATGTGAGAGCCTGGGATGGAAATACAGAATGGAGAAGCAACTAAAAACTATAGCCTTAAGTAGCTCTTAGCTGACGAATGGAATACGAGCTACCACCCTTATGCTTGTGAGCTCCAGTTAAAAAACAAAAGCAGAGCCAACACTAAAACAATACATGGAGGATGAACAGACTACTGAAGTTTGCTGTTTTTTCATAAGGAAAATTATGTGAAGATGTGATGGTGGTGTCTGTTCAGGATGGTGGGCTAAGGGTACAGTCCAGCCTCCCCTTTGTGCATAAATCCCTTTATAGACCAGAAAATACAGAAAATGAAATAAAAAATTCCACTGTGGAAAACAAAGAAGGGAGACACTAGGAGGATTCCATGAAAGGGCAGAAAATGGGAAACTGGGCTGAAGAAAGAAGCCACAGCCCAAGAGGCTACTAAGAGAGGGAAGCTGCGAAAGACAGCAGAAGCACCGGTGTCCCCATGTCTTAAGGTGGCAGGCGCTGGAGGCCGGAGAGCATCCAGCACACAGTCTTCCCAGCCCACCCTGCCCTCTTCCACCTGCCCAAGGACCAGGCAGGAGAAACAAGAAAGTTCTCCTGCAGGTCGGTAAAAGGGGGCAGAAGAGTGGGTGGAAAGACATGGTGGTGTCACCCCCCAGGACAATGGTGAGCTCTGGACGGAGCTCTGTCTACCTCTTCTCCCACTCAAAAAACTATCCTGAGCCTCCAGTGAATCAGGCTGCAGAAAGATGCAGCTTTTTCTGGGTTTGAAAGACAATTTCTGTTAACAAAGATGTGCAAGATTCATCCAATATTTATAGAACACTAATACCATGACAGAGCAATAAGAGATTCAATAAAGAGAAGAAGCTTATATGCAAACAGAAGAAAAAATTAGAGTGTGAGTAGTACAGGACACTTGATCATTACAGATGCTATTTCCCAAAAGAGACAAGAGAATGTATGAAGTCTGTGTGGAAAAAGTCCAGCCTTTGCTAATATGAGAACAGTTTGTACGACATCCATGTAACCTGGCAGCCAAGGACAGTGGACTGTATGCGCATGTGTGAACAATGACAGTTTCACTTTACTAGTCAGTGGGGACAGGAGGAACCACTGAGTGAGCATGTGTACTGTGTGGCTGTCACATTCAAAATGACTGAGCCAGTAGAGAAAAAAATCTGCATCAAATTTTGCCTTAAGCTTGAACATTTCTCCATGGAAACTATTCAGACGGTTAAGAAGGTCGCGGCTATGGGCAACTGGTGACTGGCAGCTTCATCACAACACACCTGCTCATGCATCACGTCTCGTGAGAGTTTTTTTGTGAAACATCAAATCACCCAGGTAACTCAGCACCCCTACAGCCCAGATTTGGCACTCTGAGACTTCTGGCTTTTCTCAAAACTAAAATCACCTTTGAAAAGAAAGAAAGTTAAGACTGTCAGTGAGATTCAGGAAAATACAACGGGGCAGCTGATGGCAATTGGGAGAACTGTGTAAAGTCCTAGGGTGTTACTTTGAAAGGGACTGAGGTACCATTGTCCTATGTACCATGTTTCTTATATCCTATGTACCAATTATCTTCTTCAATAAATGTCTCTATTTTTCATAGTGCATGGCTGGATACTTTCTGGACAGACCTCTTGTATCATCCTTAAATAAAATAAATAAAACATTGAGGAGATTGAAATTTTGACTATGGAAATAAAAACTAACTAGATAAATAATACAGAATTTCCAACGTACAGAAGTTACAGAAAAAGAAAGATTGATGTTATTTATGACTTGCAAATGGTATCTGAAAAAAATTACTAGAGGATATAGAGAATATACACTAGAGGTGGGGGGAGGCGAAGAGAGGAGAAAGAAAGGGGAAAAAGAAAAATTACAAGAAGAAAAAGTGGGATTTAAAAAGAAGTCATGAACAACACAACAAAAGACCACTCGGAGTTGTCTAAACATGTGGATAGGACAGAACAATAAAACCACAACAGCAATCGAACAAAAATTCCACACTATGTAAAAATTAGAGATGTGCAGAGGAGCCTAATTAATGGGGAAGACCATGTTTCTGAAAAATTAAACTTAGAAGAAAAATATATGTTTGTATGATTGAAATTTTGACATAATTACTCAAAATTATCTTCCAAACCATTAGAGTGAGGGAAAAAAAAGGAGGAAAAAACTCAATCTAACAAAAGGCCGGAAAAAAGAAGATAAAGAGAAATATATAGCAAGTGAGGCAATTAAAAAACAAAGTAAAATAGCAAGTAAAAGTTAAAATTCTTAATTATAATAACTGTACCAGGGTTAAACTCATCTCTTAAAGAACAGCACTTACAGATTAGGTTCTTAAAAATTTTCTATAAAGTGTTCATAATTGACATACTTAAAATGAAAGCACACAGGAAAACCTAAAATAACAATATGGAAAAATACACATTGGACAAACCAAAGCTATAAGACAAAGAAAAATTTAATGCAAAAATATTAAATGATTCCTTAATAAAAGGAAGATTCCAGGGGAAAGTCACAATAGTTCTAAATCTCTAAGTAACAAATAAAATAGCTCTGAAATTTATGTAAAGAAAAGTTGTATAAATAGATTTGAATAATAAAAAATTTTAAAGGAAGATGCTAACAAAGTTCTATCAAAACTGACAAAACAGAAAGACATAGAACATGGGAACTATTGCACACAGCATTTCACGTCAAACACACATGGAAAAATCTCACCCTGTATTATTTATTCAGCCACAAAAGAAATTTCAGCACATTCTCAAAAGTGGAAATCACAGCAACCACCAAGGACGATTCAAAAACTTAGAAATTAATAACCACAATGAAAATGTTAACACATCCCTCCTACACACACACACAGAAAATTTAAATAAGTAGAAAGTTTCAATCGCATTCAGAATTAGGTCAAGGGGGAGAACAAAATGAAAATCACAAACTATGCAGAACTGTCCTGAGCGTGAGAACAGGAAGACCAGGACCCACCCACAGTGTTAGTCCAAAGGGATATTTTACAAAGAGAGGCTGAATATTGTTACATTAGCCTTTCAACTAGAAAAGAAAACTCTCAGTAAATGAGAATTATTTGAGGTTAAAAAAGAAATTAATGAAATTAGAAAATACAACAAAGTTTATCAATAAAACCAAAAAGTAATTTTTGGAAAAATCAACCATTTTTAAAACTTTGGGAAGTATAATTTCAAAAAAAAAGATAAAATGTAAATTCACAATGCTGTGAATGAAAAGTAGAAATACAGATGAGTTTTTAAATTTATAAAAAGATACTATATTACTTATCTAGATGAAAATGGACACTATTTTTTAAAAATAAAAATTCTCAAAATTGGTTCAACAAAGAAATAGAAGATATAAATAGATTAAGGAGAAATTGACTATGGAAATAAAAACTAACTAGATGAATAATACAGAATTTCCAGCTTACAGAAGTTACATAGAGAGAAACATTGACATTATTTACCACTTGCATTGCTGTCTGAAAAAATAGATTAGTTTAAAGAAATAGATTCACAGATTAAGGAGTCAAAAAACTATCTTAAAACTGTACAAGCCCTGGATGGATTTACTGTTGAATGCCGTAGACTTTCAAGGAACAAACAACTCCAATTAATGTGAAATATTTCAAAACAGATAATTAGTGAAAGAAGACAATCTGAAAAGGCTACATGCTGTATTATTCCAACTATATAGCATTCTAGAAAAGGCAAAGCTATGGAGACCATGAATGGATCAGTAATTGCCAGGGAAGGGGAGGGAGGCATAGGTGGAGCACAGGGAAATTTGAGGACAGTGAAAACAATCAGTATGACATCATAATGTGGATACCTGCTGTTATACACTTGTCTACACCCACAGAACATACAACACCAGAAGTGAGCCCTGATGTAAGCTATGGGCTTTGAGTGACCACAGTGTGTTAATGTAAGGTGATTGACTGTAACAAATACACCTTCCTGGTGGGGGATGTTGATAATAGAGGAGGCTATGAGTCTATGAGACCAGGGGATATGTGGGAAATCTCTGTTAACTTTCCCTCAATTTTGCTATGAACCTTAAATTGGTCTAAAAAAATGCCTTTATAAAGGTTAATTAATTGAAAAGCATAATGAGCTTCCTAGCCCTTACCTCAAAACTAGCAAAGCACTAACATAAAAACCAGAAAAAAAGACAGTACCAGGAAAGGCAAAGATGGGCCATTTTCACTGAGAAGCAGGTAAACAAAATCTCTAACTTAGCTAATTCACACTAAAGTGTATTAAAATAATAATATTACTCTGTGCTCTGAGAAACTAAATGAGTCATACAGTAAGGATCAATTAAGATATAGAATAGAAGCCACACCAGTTCTTCTTCCAGAGATAACTTAATATAAAGAATTGCTAACCAGCTAGATATTGAAAAATCAAAAAGGCAAAAGAGAATACTAAAATATCATAGAATAGGCAACTGTAGGAGGAAGCCACTGCCCCTAGGGCTGAGAACAAAGGGAAGAGGTTCAAATTAATTAATTTAGAAGCTTGAGTGACTTCTCAGAGCTGGGGCCACATAGCTCAGGACAGGGCACTCGCTGACTGGTGTTGGTGTCTCTACAAGGACCATAGTGAGACCAGGTCTAGGACTGTTACCAAAACCACGAACTAGAACCAGCAGTTCCTATTGGAACAAACTCTTGCTGCTGGGGTGAGAAACAATCTCTGGGACAGAGCAGGAAGCAAACAGGAAGAAATGTGTCCCTTCTTGCTCCTGCAGACTTCCAGTCGGCCTCTAGCACCTTCTATCAGAGCATCCTCTAATTGGCAGAGCCTAACAGGGAGCCAGCTGGTGAAAGAGAAGTGTGACTTACAGAGTCCCACGCCCTGCACACAGACAAAGGGTATGACAGAGGGACTGAAATTGAGGCAATAGCTTCATTCCAGAATAGGCACATATATACAATGAAGGTCACACTCTACTTCTCATACCTGGGGTTTTCTCTATACATCCAAATCAAAGAGCTTTTATCTCTTCTATTGCTCTTTATCATTAGACATTAACACCTTAAGACACAAGAACAAGAGTGCATTTGAGATCCTTTTGATCGTTGTATTATATACAAATATAATTTTTCTAAAACTCATATTTTGAACTATATTTATCTTCACTTATACTGCATATCTTTATTTGAATACATTTATTTTAATTTCACCCTTCATTGGTTCAGTTATTTAAATAATTCATGCATGGTTTTCTTAAAGTAAACTCATTTTTAAGAAGATCTCTTTGTGTGTTTAAGTAAGCAAAGTGGTTTAATGCAAACTGTATTTACATTAATATGCTCTTGAGGGGTTCTTTTGCAAGTTGTTTGATTTTTTTTTAATGAGTTGAGATGCTTTTCCTTTTTTTTTTTCCTTTTTATCTAGTTTCTGGGAATGTGGAGCAGTGAGGTCCCTAGGTAGAGAGGGAAGCAGAGTGGCCACAGTCATTGATTCACAGGGGAATAAGCCTCCTTATCTAATGGCCTCTGCTTTCCTTCTGCACCTACAACAGTGTATTACCCACATTTACCCAGCCAGACAAGGTGGTAACTCTCTCATTCGATCATTCTCTGTCTTATGACAAACTCAGATCTCATCCCAAGTTCATTCTCCCCATCACTGTTCCTGACTTTGTCTACCTCACTCTGTGCCCACAGAAACTGTGACCACAGACTATAGTTATTGCTGTGACATCAAAAAAAATGCTGAATCAAAGTATTTGTAGTCTTCACTCAACTCTCATTTTTTAGTTATCTCCCTTCTTTTCTGCCATTCACAGCCAAGTCTGTCTAAAGAATTGTCTACATAAGCTTTTTTCCAAATTTCCTTCTCATATTTATTCTGCTTGTCTTAAAATTTGTATTTTTATGAAAAGAATGTATATTTCACCACAGAAGATATGTAGACATTTAATTTTTTTCTTTTTTTTTCACTCCCCCCTACCCCAGTCAATCCCACCTCCCTCCCTTACTCCCACTCCCCTCCCCCCTTGGTTATGTCCCTGTGTCCCTCATAGCGGTTCCTGAAAACTCTTCCCCCTACTGTCCCCTCCTCCCTCCCTTCTGGCTATTGTTAGACATTTACAAGTGTTCATAAACCCATGAAAAGATGTTCAACTTCCTTAGCTACCAAGGAAATGCAACTTAAACCCATAGTGAGATACCCCTTCAAATCTACTAGGATAGCCATAATTAAAAATACCTAATAACAAATGTCCGTGAGGGTGTGGAGAAATTAGGATCCTGGTGGTAGGAATATAAAATGGTACAGTCACTTTGGACAACAATCTGGCAGTTCTCTGTTTAAATATAGAATCACCATATTATCCATCAATTCTTCTTGGGGGTATAGATCCAACAGAAATGAAAGAATATGCCCACACACAAATGTGTACATGAAAGTAGAGAGCAGCCAAAAAAAAGAAACAATCAAATGGAAAATGTGGGTATATCCACAGAAAAATTTTGGCAATCAAAACGAATGCATTACTGGTATATACTACAACACTGATGAATCTTGAAAACATTATGCTAAATGAAAGGAGACAGACCCAAAAGACCACATAGTATGTGGTTCTATTTATATGAAATATCCCAAATAGGCAAATTTATAGAGACAGGAAGTAGAACAGTGGGTGCATAGGGCTGGGGATGCTGGAGATGGGGAGAAATGAGAATGGATGCTAATGAGTATCATGTTTCTTTGGGGGTAATAAAGGGAGTGGAGGAGGTAGAAGAGGGTACAGGGGGCTGCATGGGGATGGAAGGAGACTTGACGTGGGGTGATGAGCACACAGTACACAGAAGATGTGTTATAGAATTGTACAGCTGAAATCTATATAATTTTATTAACTGTCACCCCAATAAAGTCAATAAAAATGTTCTAAAATATTTTGTTGTCATGTTATTGTAAATATACTAAGAACCATTGAATTGTGCAGTTTAAATTGGTGAATTGTATCTCAACAAAGCAGATTATTTTTTAAAAGGAATATAAAAGAATGTACATATGATCCAAAGATCATCTAGTTTAAGAAGTCTAATATTGCTGTCATGTTGAAATGCAGGAGTTATGTACATATCTGGATATGAATCTTTTGTTAGTTAAAGGTGTTGCAAGCATTTTCCTCCAATTAGGTGCTCATCTTTTATATATTATTTAAGAACTTTGGATTAACAGAAGGTCTTGATTTTATTGAGTCTAATTTACCAATCTTTCATTTTGAGATAATTACATGTGATTGCTTAAGAAATTTTCCCTTACCCTATAAAATATTCTTAGATATTTATCCTCTAAAAATGTTAAAGTTTCGCTTTTCATAGTTAAGCCCTAACTATGCCTGAAATTAAATTTCATATATGGTGTGAGGTGGAGATCCAATTGTATGTTTCCTGTATAAAGAATAAACTGCTTT
>VMDR010033970.1:0-11199 GCA_007922815.1 Macrotus californicus
CCTTCACTCTCAGTTTTGGTTGGTTATATTTCTCATTTAACAGGGTGGAGAAGCTTACTAAGCTCACACAAAATGAATTCACATTGAAGGGAGTGGATTTATTGAATATACTTTCACATGATAACAGCATTGGAGAATCAAAGCAGATAACCTTGGTTAAGCCATCCATCACAGTACCAGCAGAGTGAGGAGTTACCTCTCTGACCCTTGAAATGACTTGTTGCTTCTCCTCTGTGTCCATCAGCAAACTCATCACTGCCCATCCCTTGATCTTCTGGTCTACATCACTGTGTTTTGTCTCTTTTTCTCTTTCCTTCTCTCTTTCCCACTTTCCCCTGCCCCTCTCAGCCTTATTTCCCTAAAGCAATATGTATGTACATAAACCTAATTACAGCTATGTCTATGGACAAGTATGTGTCTGTGTGTGTTACATTGAGAAACACACCTTTGCCTTCAGATTACAAAACTGACAGCTCACTTAGACGGATCATGCCCTCCACTAATTTTACCTTCTCAGACCCTCCAGGTATTCATCATTTTCCATAGGCAGACACCAGGGGATTTATTATGAATTCCTTACCCAAGCACTTTAACCCTAGAGTAATAAACACACACATTTTCTCCTAGTGGAGAGTTCAGAAGCTTCAAATTCCCTCTTTTGAGATAATCATTTTGCCACTTGAGCTACTTAATATGTAAAACAATAAACTTTAATCTTATATTTACCTTTGCAATAGACTTTACCCAAATGAAACTATTTCAGGTAGATTAATTGTACTAATATTTGCAAGTCATTTATAGGACAAAATACTTTTGCCTCATTTCTCAGAATATACTAAGGCTTATAAGATTGTCCTTTGTTTTTATTCCAAGTTTGCTTTTCTGATACTCTTTTTGATCTTTGTTTTGTTTTTGTGTTTTGATTAAAATTCAGAAACTATGCTAAAGAAAACTACAAAAGGGGGAGAAAAAGTACATTTCAAGTTTTTCTAGCAAGAGGTTGCGCCACATAAAATGTATTTTGGTCCAGCCACTGGTTTAGTTGGCTGTGAGGTGATTGCAGGGAGAGAGGAGTTTTAGCAGAAACTCGGACTATATGCGTAGAATCGAAGGGTTTTTACAGCAATATTTCCCAGACTCTTCGGTGTTATGAGCTAGCAATTTTTTTCTGTTAACTAGAGGGACGGGAGTATGGTTATCAATGTTTTATTTTGCCAAAAAGTAACTTTAAAATGTTAGTTGGAAAGTTCTATTAGAGAAAGAATGTTTAAAACACATGGATGAACACACACACGAGTGAGAACATAAACTCAGTAGAAAATACAGGCCTTTCCTGGTATTAATACCTGGCATCCATGTACCAGTATGTTTGAAAAATAGATACTTTAAATCTCTGAATGCTGCAATGTACCATAAAATGGTATTACATGTAATAGCATCGTTAAACAATGTACTGCTAGTGCAGCATCAAGCAGTGCTCTTGAATTGTTTCTTCCTCTGCTTTGTTTACAATCACATTGTTGCAAATATAGTTTCACATGTTAATGAAAATAGAAACAGTTCTATTAATAATAGTTATATTAATTTTAAATATTCTGAGAAAAATCTTTCTCGGTGAACACAGATTCATAGTTTCATAAAATCTAGGCATATGGCTGATTTTTGTTGTTAATTAATTACAGTATCAAACTACAAATTGAGAAAATTCAAAACACAATAGCATTGCTCCTTTGATGGATAAGCTCTATTTTCCCCTGCAGAAGTAAAAGTTCTGAATATGTTGTAAAGAGTTTTAAAAATTGTTAAAAAGTGAATCACCCCTTCCCTCACCCCGACACACACCACCAAACTCATAGAGAAAGCTGGCAATCACTCCTTTTTGAGTCATCGTAGCAGATGGCTCGTGTGTTATTGAGTCCTCGTTCATACATGTTTGTGTGTGTGTGTACATGCTGAGGGAAAATACAACTAACAGGATTATTGCCTATCATTCAGCATAAACAGCATAAAGTCCTAAAAAATAAAAACGTATCTCTGATTGTTACAAGGGAGTTTTTGATGTGTACGCTTGGGAGTGGGTTAAGAGGAATAATTTGGGAATATGTACTTCTGCTAGTGGGTCAATAACTAAGTTTGCATAAAAGTAGCCATTCTGAGGATTCTGTACTTCTTTTTGATAAGAGGCTAATGACCTTCAGACCTGAGTCATCAAGAACTAATGAGTTTGCCTAATAGAGTTAAGGTCTGAGTCTGCCAGGGGTTATCCATAGATTATGAACAGTCATAAGAATTTTCACTTTTAACATCAATCATGCAAGAGGACCTAAGGGTTTTTCCAGAATTATATCACTACAGTTGTCACTGTGGAATGAAGGCCTTGACCTAAACTAGGTAGAAATAAACCCTCAGTGAAAAGGAAGTCAATGTAAACTGCTCATTCTGAACTGATTAACTTATTATCGGTGTACAGGTAAGGGGAAAAAAGAGCAAATTTGTGGGTGATTCAGTCTTTTTCAAAACAACTACGTAAGAATCTAGTTTTTATTTTTAGCTCCAAACTATATACATATTAGAAAGTTCTGGAGTCTCAGAGTCTTGTCTACTTAATAATCCCCTTCATTTCACTGTCAGAAACAAGGCCTGTGTCTCCCCAAGAGAAGAAAGGATACCAGCACAAGGGAAGCAGACACTGACAGCACTTGACTCCGCAGTAACGTGGTGACAGGGCTCTGAGGCCAGCAGTGACAATAGGAAATTAGGAAGTCAACGTGGTGTGCTCTTGGGGGTGGTCCCTTCTGTTTTGTTTTGTGTTATTTTGCTTTCTTTTATTTAGCAAATCTTTAAACTCTAGTCATCAGTAACAGCACCAGAGAAGGGATCATGCACCTTACTTTTCCTTAGGCAATACTGAGCTAAGAAAAGCATCACCTCTTGCAGCAAATAGTAGGTTCCTAATGGAGAAAGAGCAAAACATTCTTTCTTTTCATTTATTTAGACTAACTGTATGTAAGCTATCAGATAACAGAATAAATAAAAGCTTTGTCCACTGAAGTGTGGACAGAGCACTTAATAACGGCAAGGACAAAAAGTGTGGCCATTGTACCACATACAGTGGGGGCTAGAGATCATCAGCACTGAACTGTCCCCGTCAAAAGGATGCCAAAGATTTTCTGCAGGATAGTGTGTTCTACTTTAAGCCCAGTGTCAGTATGGGTTCAGAATAATATCTATGTTCTTACATCTCTTAAAATATATATAGTCCCATCTTTTGGTCATTAAATATATTCCTCGTTTTCTGTCCTTTGACTCAAGTCAGAGAACTTCTCCATAGCTTGAGCCTAAGGTCATATATGGCAAAGAAAGGTTTTGGATGATTAATCTTCTAGTGATAGATAGATGAGCATTCAAAGATGTTGGAAGCATCTGAGACCCACAAGAGACCGACATGGGATGGTGGGGCCTAGACCACAGTGGAACGGGTGGAAACTGAATGGAAGTTACAGATAATGAGAGGAATAGTACTGTGCATATTGAGGATTATTGGTTTCAATTGTTTTGTGTGACTGTTTCACAAAATATCCTTATAGCACAGAATATCAACACAGACTTTAGTTTTAATACACGCACTTAACAAGGTAGGTATTATTCACAGTGCTTTCTAAAGATAAAACGTAGAATGCTTAGCCTCTCATCATATCCTTTCTACTTTTGATTTAAAAAAACATTTTTGAGAAACTATTGTTAAGAAATTGGTCTTAAAATAGCTATATTCTAGCGCTGACTGGTGTGGTCCAGTTGGTGGGCAGCATCCCTCAAAGCAAAAGGTCGCAGCTTGATTCTCGGTCAGGGCACGGGCCTGGGTTTGTGAGTTCGTACAAGAGACCACATCAATTGCTATTCTCTCTCACATCAATGTCTTTCTCCCTTTCCTCTCCCCCTTCTACTCTCTCTAATAATAAATAAATAAAATATTTTCCAACCATCCTGTCATTGCAAGAAGATAAAAAATAATCTTGAAAGCAAGGGCCATTTTATGTCATTTTTAGCCTCAGGATATGCCAGGCAGGTGATTCTGGCAAACATGGTCATTTTATGATCACGCACAAGATTCAGTTTTACAGAAACATGTTATTCAACTCACATGTATTTGTTATTTATTACATTTTAGAACATGCAGTAACTTTTTAAAATATAAACATGAAAAAAGCAAAGCTTCTCATTTAGCAAAGGAGAAAACTATAATGGATTCCACATAATTGGACCACATTATTTTGACCCAGTAGATGTTTTGCTTCTGCTATTTTACCAAGTACAGATTTTAAAATTATTTTCTAAATTGAACTGTATGAAGGCAATTTAATTTCCGAACATACTTTTCGACATTTTTTCATTTTGATTTTTTTCCTATCAAATGTATTTTTATTGGATAAATTATTTTTTGTAGATCTTGAGACAATGATTTGCTCCATTAGTTCATATTATCTGATGCATTATCTCATTTGTGGGTTTTCTCCTACATCTTTCATTTTTTACTGAGTTCCATTTTCTCATCTCAAAGTTTGTGTATCCTCTGTCAATTTTTCTGTAAGACAGAACTTTGTATCTATTTTTATCTGTTATTAGTTCTGCTGCAGGCCAGTTAGTTCTAAAAGTAATAATTTATTTTGAATATGAATCTCTGAAACAATTTAAGATCAGCTGCAGTTCTGGAACTGTAGTGACTAACAGGCAGAGCAGGGTCAAAACAACTTTTGCGTCAGGTGGCAAGGTCAAAATGTCCTGCCTTAAGCCTAATACATACAATTGTGAACACATCAGAATCTAAACTCTTCAGAACTTGATATAATTGCTATTATTACCTAGTTTTAGATACTCTGATGTTCTAAGAAAAATAAAAATAATTTTAGATAATGCTGTCCTACCTATCTGTGAAGATTGAACTCTTGATGAAAGAACCATGAACTGGCCCATATAAAATAAGTAACGCTGTTCCTCCAACACGTATTGATTTCTCCAGGTCATCCCTGGCAGCACCGCCCTCTGAAATGGCCATCTCTGCTGGCGCTTAGTTCACTGATGTCTTCCCTAGTTTTCCCAATCAGAAATCCTTTCTGATTTCTGAATGCCCATAGAAAGCTGTAATTTTTCTTTCATATGATACTAAATATCTGTGGATATCAATAATAATTTTTCTTCTCTGCTTGATTATATGTTTACTGAGAGTAAGAATAAACCTTATTCATGACTGTTCTCTGTAATTCTTGGTGCAGTTTCTCACCTTTTTTGAATAAATACATATGTCAGGTAAATACATATTTTGATTACTGCTTTGATGGAGTATAAGTGAACACGAATTTTCAGGGGAAGAACTCAAAAACCCAGCCTTAACATGTAACAAAATTTCAGCACAGAGTTAAACAAAACATTTTCAGCCTTCCCAGTGGATAATTGCTAATATAACAAGTTATTTCATACCACTGTAGCATAAATGGGAAGGAACAGTAATAAAAACTGGAAACTGTTGGTAAATAAATACATAATTTTCTGAGAATTGTGATGGAAGCTTAAAGCTTATATGGAAGATAGAACTATTAGTAGCAGGAAGGTGCTGATTGAAGGCAAGACCTGTGAGACAATTTGGTCAACTCTAGATATATCTCTGAACAACATAATAAGAAGTTAATGAGTAAGCTGAGATCCATGGAGAAACTTTTATTAGACTATTTTATGACTTTCCCAGGCAGTCATTATTAGAACCAATACATGCTGTTTATGCATAAAGTGTGCTATTTTCTACCTTCTTTATATTTTACTTGGCTGTGCCATAGGGTGTAGTATGTTTTGGGTTCTACTTTTTGAAATGCCTGTGTGTAATGATGATTTTAATAAAAATGTCATTCAGCCCTGGCTGGTGTGACTCAGTGGATTGAGTGCTGGCCTGAAAACTGAAAGATTGCCGGTTCAATTCCCTGTCAGAGCACTTGCCTGGGTTGCAGACCAGGTCCTCAGTTGAGGGCATGTGAGAGGCAAACAATCAATGTATCTCTCACACATTGATATTCCCCTCCTTCTCTTTTTCCCTCCCTCCCTTTATCTCTAAAAGTAAATAAATAAAATATTTAAAAAAATTTCACTCAGATGCTATGTGTGTTTTTGTCTTTATACATAATATCTCAGTACTTTACATACTGAGAATAAAAAGTAAAATAAAATCTTGTTTTTATTTTATTTTTTTATTGTTTTAAAGTACAGTTGTTTCCATTTTCTCCCCATCTCTCCCCCGCTATCCCACCCATCGCCACCTCCCACCCTTGACTCTACCCCCTTTCACTTTGTCCATGTGTCCTTTATATATGTTCCTTGATGACTCTTTCCCTATTTTTTTAAAGGAACATAAAAATAATGATTTGGTCATTGCACACTCTTAAAACAATAAGTCACTATAATACATCTATAAAGCAATATTCAGGCAATTGAAGAGCTAGCACTATATGACTATTTTAAGGAAATCCTGCTCCAGATGTATGTCAACTTTGATAATTAAACATTGGATAAAAGCACAATTATTCTGTGTTACTACTATAATAATTTAATTCTTGCATTGTTTCATTGAGATTGCTTTAACCCATTGTAATGAAGAAGAGGGGATTTTATTTCATGCTCTGAATTACACACAATAACAGTGCAAATTCCTCTGTAGTACTTTACAAATATGGTGACCATATGTTCCAGTTTGCCAAGATACTCTCATCTATTTTCCCAAAGTTAGGTATTAATGTGTACTTTTACTATAAAAATTGGCCTGGATTGGGTAATAAAAACTATATACATAGAATTTATAAAGCAGAAATAACTAGTCACATAATTCTGCCTGCCAATATTTATAGGGAAAAGATATATCTTCCATATTCTTCGGAAACAAAGAAAATTGTACATATTGCTTACACACTGCCAGGCCCAGTTTCCCATAGTCTGAGAATGAGTAGGGATATTTAGAAGTAGATGAGTATGAGAATCATTAGGTTATGCAGAGGATTTGAACCATTACCTACAGAGAAGAAATCATTTTATATGTGGTTTGCTCAATGCCATACCAATCACTTCTTTGGAGAAAAATTTAAATACTATAAAGTCAAAAAGCTGACAAATATCAAATTCAGCTCAGCATCTACTTGTAGCATGGATGCTGATAAATTATTGATTTACCCTGACACATTTCTATTTGTTATTTATGTAGTAGTCTTGACTGACCCTCATACTTGGAATCCCTAGAAAGAGTTTAGGAAATATATACTACATTCTGTTGGGTCACTTCCAGGCACCTAAGCCCCAAGCCATTGGATTCTTGCCTGCATACTTTTTTTGTGCCAGGATGACCACAAAGACCAATGCATGTTCGTGTCACTGCAAGACTTACCAGCTTTGACCAGGTTCATGCTTGCTTTCCCTCCAAGTTTACCTCTGGACTGACCTAGAGGCAGAGCAATGGTATGCAAGGATACAAATTAAGTATTGCTCCCTAAATGCATTCCAGTTCCTAAAGAGCTACTCCCTAAGTTAGGTGGTCCATGTAGCCTGCAGAGACTTGAGAATCCTACAAGAAGGGAAAGCACTGGACTTGTGGCATTTTTACACCATTGGCTAGATTAAAGTTCATGTCAAGATTCAAGGTTCAATTTCAATCTCCATATAAGGTAGAATTCTTGTCTAACCATACTACTTGCAGACTATTTCATTCTATTTCTTCCTGTGTTGTTCTGGCCACACCATGCCAGGCGTTGGCCTTATCATGCAGATGACACAAAAGGATACAGCTTCTACATGCAAAAATGGGTGCACTTTAGACAGGATCAGGGTTTCTAAATGTTTTGCTTGTTGTGCTTTATACAAGAGATAATATCCCAATCTTTGTGTTCAAAAATACCTCATGACAATCAGGTCTAATTAGAGAATAAAGTCCAGGGTATAGGTTGACATTGGGAAGTAGCTTTAATCTGGAAAATAGGAGCATGGGCTCCTAAATCATACAGCCTGGGTTTAAGCCCAGCTCTGTCTCTTATTTGCCAAGTGACCTTGATCACTGTACATACCCTCTCTAATTCTTAGTTTTATCACCTGTAGCATGAGTGTTGTAATAATCATATAGATCTAAGTTAGACTAATGGGACCTACATGAGACAAGTTTATAATACACGCTGAACAATATCATAATGCTATTCTGAAGACTTAATACATGCTGAGCCTGGCACATCAGATGGCCTAAAGAAACTGAGAGCAGTTGCTACCAGTCAGAGCAGCAACTGTAGTGCAGTAGTAGCTTTGCCTGCGGCAGTTTCCTAACTTGTAGAGAATATACAGGCATTTGGGCACTGACCACTTGAATCCTTGAATCACCTTGCTGGTCCATGTAGTTTCTTTGTATGGGCTCAGTGGGGAGCAGAATAAGTGACAACTGAATTAATTATGTTATATATATTTTTTATTAATTCTTGCCCAACTTTTTTATTGTTGTTCAAGTACAGTTGCATATAATATATTTAATATTATTATAATGATTGCTTGATTATAGTTTAAAGGATTATGATAATGTATTAACCAATTATTTCTGTTTTCACCTAATGGGAAAAAATGGTAACTGAAGTTTTTTGGGTTTTTTTTTTTTCCCCATTGCAGAAGCTCATTTTGGAAGGAAAAATAGGGCAAACTGGCTTAATACATAATCAGAAAATTAAAATTTTTTTACAAGCAATCCATTAAATATTAAACAAAGCTTAAGGTCTTAGTGCATCTGCATCTTTAAGTTTTCCTTACTCCAAGGATACGTTTGCTGGGGGAAATCCCTGAATTCTCTCCCTGCTTCACTTAACTTCCATATGTCTTACAAAACTCCAACCACTGTGTTATAGCTAAGGTACAGACTTAGAAGAAGCACCCAGCTGTTTCAAATCATGCTGTTCTGGACAGCTCTTTATTTCAAAGCGATTGTTACAGTTGAATGCTATTAGATGTGAAATAGAGAATCAGAGAAATATAACCAAGATGGATTAAAAAAGAACTTTGGGGCTACTCTGCTTGCATGAAGAAACCAGCATTCCCTTTAAACTTTGAAAGTACTGCATTTGGAACAATAGACTATTATTATAAAAATCAAATTGTCGACACTTTTAACTCCATTGAGGAGGTGTGTAGGAGGGTATACATTAGATATTTAAAATAGGATAGCAGGTCTTGTCACCACTGTTTGACAGTGTAACTGTAGAATTCTAGGTGATCGAATTATCTGGTCCTTTGTGCAACAAGATTTCAGGAAGACCCTGGTTCGAACTTTTTCCGCTGAAATAAGTGTAATATTTCTCCAGCTCATTTTTCATTGTGCTCTCTCTCTTTAATATTTAGCAGAGAGGACATTAGCCTAGGGATCAGATGGTTTACAGAGTGGAAAAGTATTGCTTTATAATAAAAGGAGGATATTGAATAAAGCCCAGATTTAATACCCAGCCTAACAGAACACCCTGATGAATGTAATTGCATTTTAAGCATTCTGATTAAATTTTTTGATCCATATTGCATTTGTTTTGCTTGTGAATCTTTTATGAAAAAAAAAGTGTCTGGAGATTAAAGGATTAGTGAGTTTTTAAGAAGCAGGGCAGCTGCTAAAGCATCTGAATATTCTTGCTTAAAGATGGTTGAAAAGCTGCATTAATCTCAGCTGCTATAGTGAATGATATGGCTAAAGCTAGTACAGTTAGAGGAAAATGCCCTGGAGATAAATTATTTCTATGGTGGACAGCATGAATGATATTCACTGTAAAAGGAGGAAAAACCTGAGCAATGTTGTAATTGAAAAAGCAACTATCTGCTATGCTGGTTTTTTAGGAATGATACTTTTCCTCCCTTTTCATCTCTTCTGCTAACTGACAGTTCAGGCAGTGCATAAAGAGTAAGCAATAATTTGCATGCTCTTAAATTCTAAGTGCCATCCATATGTTTTGATAACCAGACAACAGA
This sequence comes from Macrotus californicus, assembly GCA_007922815.1. NCBI lineage: Eukaryota > Metazoa > Chordata > Mammalia > Chiroptera > Phyllostomidae > Macrotus > Macrotus californicus. Next base: position 10,009 of record VMDR010033970.1, read on the forward strand.
AGGGATAACAAAATCCATGGGTGTTTTACCTCAGAAGATAGGCTTATGTCACTTTGAAAAAAAAAACAACAGGTAAAATAGAACAAGTTTACAGGAGATCACTGTTTTATACAATATTCAACCTTTTAAACAAATGGCCCGAAATATAATTTTATAAAGAGTCTCCTTATTTTGTTCAGAAAAGTATTTCTAAATCCTTTACAAAAGTTGAATGTGCTCCAGACAAATTGAGGTGACCATTTACAAAGAATTAAAACTTCTATGATCTCTTTGATCATTTATCATGGTCCACTTTGGCCCTGTAACCTATGGTCAGGCTAACCTAGTAAAATAATGAGAGTTTACAGATTCCCTGAGAGGGAGAAAGCTGCTGGTAGCAATGTGAGCTGGCTGCTGGCCCCCACAACAGTGATGGGGAAACAAAGATTTTTTAAATTTTCTATTTGGGAAGGATACTCTGCCAATTCCCTTTATGTGTTATTGACCTCCTATGGGATTTTACTAATATGGCTTTCCTGAACAGAAAGCCAGTGGTTAACTTTTGCTACTCATTAAGATAATCTAGGGAAGAGTTATACAAATTGGGATGGGAGGACTTTTCTTTATTTCTTTTTAGGGGGGTTGGTGGTAATGGGGTAGGGGATACAGGAGGAGAATTTTGACTTAATTTTCTGGGATGTTGATATTTTTGAGAACAAATATTCTAGCTTTCTCATGGGCTGGTAGGCAGCAAAAGCTTTGGAAAAAACTTTCATGTACTACTCATAAGAAGGGAATTGGCTGGGAATGAAAACTGAGCTAACTCTCAGTAAGGAGGATACTGATGGTATTTCACTCAGTTCAGAGCAGAGTCCCTACCTGTGCAACCTGGAGTATTTCCTAAGAGCATCATCACCTCTGTAGAATAGTACCACTCCCTTTTGGTGTGGCTCCCTTCGCTTGGCCATACCATGCCTAAGGTCACATTGCTGGAGGACCCTAAGAATAAATTCACTCTATTAAAGGAGGCCACGGTGTCCATTATTTGAGTAACTTCAGGCATTGAATATCCAGAGTTCATTAGTGTTTAATATAGCCTTAAGATTTTAATACATTGTATTTGAAATTCAGTGCATTTATGAAATATTAAAGGATTGAAGTAGTACAGTAACATACACATTATTGTGAAAGTAACCAAACTGAACGATCAAT
>VMDR010033971.1:0-11199 GCA_007922815.1 Macrotus californicus
CTTAGACCTTAGTCTCTGGAAGCTCATGGGGGAGCCAGGAGACAAGAGCTGCTAATAATGCAGAGAACAATGGAAGCTTGTACTAGGGAGACAGAGGAGACAAACTAATGTAAAAGAAAGCCATGGGTACAGGGGAAGATAGCAAAAAACAGAGATATGTAACCTGAGCAACATCAAAGATTTTGCAGTTATCCGGATAAATATAAAGGGAGATGGGGTGGGGAAGTGTATCCCAAGTAGATGAGAACACTTAAAAAAATGTGAAGGGCAAGACACCACAGTTTATTCTAATACGTTTTGTATAATTAAAGCAAAGGGCATATGTATGCTCCAGGGATAAGAAGCTAGAAATGAATCTGGGGAAATAAGACAGAGCAAGATTAGGTACATCTTTATATGTTCTGCTGAGAAGTTTTAACAATTTTATCTAAGGACAATTGAAATCTTTAACCAGGAGGGTGTAGTAATAAGATTTTCCTTTTAGAAAGATCAGCCTGATGTGGTAGTGCCAAAGATGGATTGAATCCTGTGTAAGAGGTGGGGGTTATTGGAAAAGAAAGCTGAAGTCAGCGGAAATATTGGAACACTACCAAATAATCCAGGAAAGAAATGATAAGGGGCAGTGGCAGTGAAGAGAGAGAGGAAATCAATTAGGAGTTCTTTTTTTTTTTTTTTAAGTTTATTTAAAGAGTTTATTTATTTATTTTTAGAGAGGGGACTGGAAGGAGAAAGAGGGAAAGAAACATCAATGTGTGCTTGCCTCTCATGTGCCCCTACTGGGGATCTGATCCATGACCCAGGCATGTGCCCTGAATGGCAATGGAACTGGCAACCCTTTGGTTCGCAGGCCAGCACTCAATCCACTGAGCCACACCAGCCAGGACTTGATTAGGAGTTCTGTATGAGTGATTAGAAAAGGTAAGGCAACAACAAACTGAAGGAGAGAGAAAGAAGATTCAAAGACAACTCCCAGGTCTGTGTCTTGGGTGGCTGGGGCGGCGCCTCTTACCAATGTCAGGCAGCAGGAGTGGATTTAGGGGAATCAGTGTGTTCACGTTTTTGTTGCTTTCAAGATTCCTCTGAGTCTTTGCAATAAGAATGGAAAATAAATGAGAATAAGAAAGAAACTCAACATTAATGCAAAGAAAGGAATCATCAAAGGAAACAGAAGTCAGACAGAAATAAAGAGGAAGAACCAGAGAAAGTAAAAATGGTTTCAAGTCCTTGGTGTCAAACACTATAGAAAATTGAAGTAAAGCAAATACTAAAAAATATACATTGTATTTAGCCACCAGGAAGTCTCAACTGACAGTTTAGTGAGTGGGAGAGGTATAAGACAGATTGCCATAGGTTGAGTACATGTATATTATTTGTGCCAATATCTATTTTCTCAGATTTTCTCCCCTCCATATAAAGTTCCACAGGGTCCACTAGAGTTGACCGTGAGCTTTTGAAGGCACAGGCTATGGCTTGCTCACTTGTGCCTCGCACCCTTCATTCCCCACTCCCTCACCACCACCACCACAGACACTCAAATGAATACGTATGGGGAGCAGAGCATTGTTTTCAGGACTTATGCTCAAAATGTAATTTTGTTTGCCAGGTTTTTCAGCATCCTGAAGCCTTTCATTTATGATATGGCATTCTTCAAGTCTCCTTAATACTTTCTTCACAGTGACACTAAGTGCTTTCCCACTTACAACCCTTTTTCCTTCAGGGACCATCGGCATGTACTTCATTAGCAAGTGATGGTTAGTCAAAACCGCAGGAAAGCTTTATAAATCTCTCTTCAGCCATCTTTTATGCAAGAAACCATGTCAGGTGAAGACCATCAGTACTGCTTATGGCATGTGTACTTGATATAATTTACCAAAGAATATTTTCAACTATTGAGGAGGAATTTGACATCTTAATTCTTCAGTCTAGCAGCTGGTTTTTGACCTTCTTAAATTACTGCCAAGGTTACTCTAGCCCTACAGAATGCTGTCCATTTCAGCATCAAGGTCTTCAAACCACTGTCCTGCCAGGGTAGAAGTGATTGACTTATCTTAATCTTTATTATGTGTCTGTACAAGTGTTTATTATGGGCAGGACACCCAAGGAGACAGATTTAGGTCTGTGTTGTGGTATTCAAGAAAGGGAAGTTCTTAAGACTAGTTTGAAAGATGCTGCTAATTCATTTGTTTTGCCTGCTTTGCAGCAACAGTTGTACATTGGTTCGCAAGATGGATTGGTCCAGCTTTCGTTGCACAGGTGTGACACTTACGGGAAAGCTTGTGCAGACTGCTGTCTTGCCAGAGACCCCTACTGTGCCTGGGATGGAACTGCATGCTCTCGGTATACACCTACTTCCAAAAGGTAGGAGGCACATGGAGTTAGTATGACACTTTTCTTGCTATAAAATGAATATTTCACAAATATGCCTTGTCTTATAGTTTAAATTAAAGAGAAAGTATTATATAGAAAACATGGTCTCGTAGGAACATTAAAATTAAAGTATTATTTTATAGTTTGGCATAACACTAAATTTTGAGGAATAAAGAGAATGTTCTGAAGATCTGAAATGTGGAACTTTAAAAAATTCTGATAAATTTTATATTCTTTTCCTTAACTGATGTTAAATACCATTAAAAGCTTATTTTTCTTTATTACTTTATTCTTAACTACATTCCTCCCTTTTTCATGTGTATTTCTAAATCTGTAGGTACTCACTATTTTGCATGTCATGTGTAGATATGTATGTTGGGTTACATACAGTCCAGGTATATCCAGGGACTTGGTACGATTTTACTTTTATAGTAATAACTAACTTGGCAAATTTCTGCAGCTCAGATATACATCAACATTAAAATGTGCCCTGTTATTTAGAGCTCATTGCTTTATGTGTCTTAAAAACAGTGCTATTTTGAGTCAATAATTCCCAGCTAGGGAGTTATGCCACACGCACATGGGCAAAAGTACCACAAAGAAATATGTTCAAAGAGGCTCACTTCAGCATTGTTTCCAACAGCAGAATTAATGGGAGCAACCTGCCTGCCCTCCGATATGACTGATGCTAGTTAAATGTATTATGATAGAATTATTTTTTAAATGTGGAAGATAGTAGTAACACTATTTTCTAAAGTACTGTTAAAGTATATTTTACTCTAGGTAAAAAGTCAGAAAATTGTATATGATATTATTTAAATTGTCAGGTCTTTATTAACAGAATAATACAATAGCTGAGCATATGCCCTTTTCCTTTTGAAATTTTACTGATTTGTCAAATTGCAAATTTTAGGGATCGCAGCTTGAAGGTGTAGTACAGTAGTAGATACTGCTTAAAATGAAGAGACTTTGTAATCCTTGAAATATCTGAGTTAAGTGTGAGTGTGAATTATTAAAAGTTGCAAGTAAAAAGTCACCAACGTTTTGTTATAGATTTTGTTCAAGAATATACTCATCACAGTGAGTATTTGGGGAGTGCTTTTGTTTTCTACAAGCTAAAAACCAAGAATGATCATTAGTTGGTAATGAACCTTCAATTTGATGAATTGACCCTGTTCCTTAAGAAGTCAAGATTTAAAAACATTCTTGACCTATGCACCTTATGCCATTGTAAGTTTTTCTTGTACTTCCCAAGGCTATAACTGTGAGCATACAGACATGCCACTGTAATGTTTCCCTGTACCAGCATAATGTCCGTGTGAGCCAAAAATGTGTGCAATAGATGAATCTTGTGCAGGGTTGTCATCTGGTCAACACTGCCCTTAGGGACACTCTATCAAAGGTGTCTAACCCGCAGCCCATGGGCCACATGCAGCCCAGGATGGCTATGAATGCAGACCAACACAAAATCATAAATTTACTTAAAACTTTTTTTTGCTCCTCAGTTTCCATTAGTGTTTGTGTATTTAATGTGTGGTCCAAGACAACTCTTCTTCTTCCTGTGTGGCCCAGAGATGCTGAAAGGTTGGACACCCCTGCTAGATATTGCAGAAGGTTTGCTGTGACTTATGTGATCTCTGAAGTGGCAACGTAAAATAGCCAAAGCAAATCAAGATATATTGTAATTATGAAATATTTGTTTGATGTAGATGTAGCAACTTTTTATACAGTAGTATTTTCTCTTAAGGAAAATGTGTGACTATAATATACAAAATCATTATTTATTTATTATTATTATCACTACAATCAGAAAACAGTATAAAGTATGTTTCAGCAGATACAAATAGCATCTAGCCACTCACACCATATCAAATTTGTACTTCTATTTCAGGTAACAGTATTATTTAACTTGTTGCTTTAATTAATGCCATGGAATACTAAATCTTTATATGATAACGTGTTCTGTATTTGTGTATAGTTTCTTACCCACTAAGGTTCTTTTACGTCTTATTATCTTTCCTGTGACTGACTTAAAAAAGAAGGTAGGGATGGTTACTCCCACTTGATGTATATAAAAGCTGGACTATATTTATGGTCAACTTATTCTCCTGTTAAATTCAGAGAAAAAGAATGCTGCAGTACTTAAATAAAATTCAGTTCATCTTATTGCCCAAATCGGATTCCTCCAATGAGGACTCGACTACTACTGATATTTGATTGAATGTTACAGTGATTGGAATATTGACCTGCATCTAAGTCAAGCAGTAGATAAGCGTAGTTCTGCTTCTGCCCCAGTTGTTAATGTTAGCTGTAAGTTTTGTGTGTTCCACTTACCATGCTTAAGTTCTAAACAGTTTAATCCTTTCTCCTTAGGCGAGCTAGACGCCAAGATGTTAAGTATGGAGACCCAATCACCCAGTGCTGGGACATAGAGGATAGTAAGTATAGGTTTACTATGCTTTTCTCTAATTTAAAATTTTAAGCCTAGTCCTTGCGTGTCTTTCCATTATATGACTTAAAACATTTATTATGTAGGAAGATCTCATTTTGTGTAATGCTTATATTCTGGAAAAGCAACAGGAGATTTTATAAATCAACACCCTGTCCATGTGCCCAAGTGAATAATCCTTTGTTATATCACTGTTTCATGTCTTTTAAAATTCCTATACTTTTTTCTTTTTTACTGCCTTATCTACCATTGTAAAGTTTGAAAACTGCTATTAGAGATAAAGCAGGATATAGTCCAAAACATATGGACATTAAGAGGAAACTCAAAATTCCCAGAAAAAAGTTGATGGAGGTGTAGGCTAGGCACTTCACAGAAAGAAGTTTTGGGTAGCTTATGTGTTATTTCTGTTTACTTATTAATTCAGGTCTCCATTCAATCAGTAAACATTTATTAGTGGCTTGCGTGTACGTATAATTGTCTCATGTACACTTTGAGACAAAGAGACTCCTTAGAGAGCTTACAGCTCTTTGGGGAGATGTCATAGGGCACAATTAGTGGTAAGGAAATTTAGCAAAAAGAGATCACCAGAGGCGGTATAGTTCAGAGGAAATTTCATAAAAATTTGAAAATCTGAACATGAAAAGTGCAGAGTGGAGAATGGAGAGGAGGTTTGCTGAGTAAATGTGCAACCAGGGAAAATCTATAATTACGTATTCTAGAGCTTTAGTTACTTGCTACTGTCCAGCTCTGCGGTCAGAAACTGTGTGCGCGCGTGCATGCGCACATACACCACTGCGGGAAGGAAGGAGCTGCTCCCCTTCAGTGTGTTGTTAGTCATTACCCCGTAATTGAATAAACAACTCAAATTTTATAGTCCATAATTTATGGTCCAGCAGCGTTTTCATAATTTAAAAATGAGATAATTATTTATGATTCATAATTTTATTCTTTTGAAAGATAAGCTCTGGTCTAGAATCCTATTTTGACTTTTTCTGGTATGTACGTGATCCACTGTCACGCCCAATGTTTTATTTAGAAATCATCGCTGTGTGCTAAGAGTCCAGTTTCCCACATGTGCATGTGAGATTCATCAGGAAATATTATTAGGTATTTAATAAAATACATCCATGAACAAAAAAGAAAGTAATCTGCATACAATGCAATGTACAGATGATATATTGTAGAACTGCACGCTTGAAACCTATGTAACTTCATTAACCAATGTAATCCTAATCAATTTAATTAAAAAGAGAAAACAATCTGCATTCATGGAGCTTATATTCAAGCGTGTATTAGGAGAGGGAACAGGCAACAAACATAAAAACGAGTAAAGTGTGTGCTATATCAGGTAATGATAAATGTTATGAAGAGACAGGAAACACAACAGCTGCCGAAGGCACTTACCTACAGCTTTGCCTCCGCTTTGCTGCACCATACATACATCACCCATTTTAGCTCTAACCCACGACACACAGGCTTTTCTCGTCATCACCGTCACTTGACCTGATCTATTTGTTATCAAGGTCACCAGCAGTTTTTTCCTTGCCAATTTCCAGTACCCATTTTTATTTAATCTCTAACTCTTTCTTCCTTGAGACACTCTTATTACTTGACTTCCAGGCAGTAATGTGCAGGAGCCAGTTCTTACGGCCACATGAGAACTGATCGCTGATGATTTAGGAAATTTTTGAGCTGGTTTTGTGATTGGGAGTTTCAATCAGCCATGGTGGGCATTTTTACACCAGGAAAATCAGCAAACACCAGGGATCAGGGCTTTTTATTTTCAGAGATGGTGTCCCAGCACATCTAAGTTTATGGCACCACATCTGTCTAATTCTCCCCTTATCTTATGGGTTGTTCCCTCTGAGTATTCTTAAGTTTCTTTTTCGTCCACCATCTAAACATCCAATCTCTGCCTATTCACTGCCTAGAACCATCAATGTCGATACTGCCATACTCCCAAATTCATAGTCTAGTTCTGAACTTTCTCTGTGTGCAAGACTTGTATGCTCATATACCCACTCAAAAACCCATCTTAGATGCCCAAAAGTCATATGAAATTATATCCGCCAGAGAATCTCTGTTACCTTCTCCAAAATTTTACTGTTCTGCCAAATTTCTCATTTTAATATGTAGAACCACTATTCACCCAACTGCTTAGGTCAAAAAAGCAGCTAAGAGTCATATCTTTATTCTTCTCTTTCTTTCATATCCTATCACTAACCTCTCAGTAAGGCCATTTGGCTCTGTGTCCACAAGTTCTCATTACCTCTGTAGATGCCAGCCTAACTGAATCTACCATCCCTCCCTGTGTCTGCTCACTGGGTTTCTCTGTTGCATGCTCACCACCACCCTCAGTCTATGTCCCATTCACTGGCTTTCTCTGTTTCAAAAGCACCAATCTGGTTCCTACCCCAGCTCTGTGTGCATTTGTTTCCTCTGTACCTAAAGAACTCTTCTGGTATCCACATAGCTTCATTGTCACATCATTTAATTCTATCCTTTTTTAAAAAGATTTTATTTACTAATTTTTAGACAGAGGGGAACAGAGAGAAAGAGAGGGAGAGAAACATCAATGTGTAGTTGCCTCTTGTGCACCCCCTACTTGGGACCTGGCCAGCAACCCAGGCATGTGCCCTAGACTGGGAATCGAACCAGTGACCCTTTGGTTCTCAGGCCAGCACTCAATCCACTGAGCCACACCAGCCAGGCCTAAACACATCTAATCTTGCTGAAGTGACTAATACATGGCTTCAGTGCCAGGTCATTTATTTGTTATAAAAAATATACCAAGTATTTAACGATGAAAAATATTTTTGACTGCAATTTGGAAGATTAAAATATCTTCATAATTATTATACATTTAATGAGTAGATATTCTGCTATATTAAAACATTATTGTATACAACTTTTGCCCTTTTAAAAATTGATAGTAATAGAATATTATATAATATATATGTCTGCATACATTATACCTGCATATATACATACATACATATAGTTTTAAATTTAAAAATAAGAAATGTAAAACTCAAAAATAAAGCAAACATTATTAGAAGTTAATAAAATTATTTCCAGTCAAAGTGATGACTCTGTGTCAAAGGGTCACTGTTTTTACTGATTTGAAAAAGGATTTCATGTAGTTAGCTACTTCACTAATTTATCTTGTACTAAATTGACTAATTCTTTGGCTGAATCAGCCTAACTGAGTTTCTCTGAGCCCATGGTCATCACCTAGTAATCAACCTGCATCCTGCCTGCTTTGCTCATGGACTGCCTTTGCTCCGGAGGATGGTGTCTATTACCATGAAGTGATGCATGTCTTTGTCTCCAGATCTGCACTGGTGATCTTTCTGTGCATTAGGAATTTATTAACTGTGAAAATTGTAGTTAAAATCTGTTGAATTGGCAGAGGGAGTAGATAGATTACAGATTTCAAATGGAATCCACACATTTTGAAGGCTAGGTTATAGACAGATCATAATGGTGTCAGCATGCTTCACTTAACCATTGCTGGTAAAACACAGATAAGTTCAAAACAAGTTTCTTGAAAAGAAGCCTAACCAATGGGTGTGTGAGCATTCATGCCATTCGCTGATGATTTTGTGTGCTTAGATTTAGGATTCACTCAGGTGCCTTAAGCTTTACTCTGGTTTTTGCCCATCTGCAGAATTGAGACATTTGAGTAGACGATGAAAAAGTGCATGTTTGGGCCAGGCTGAACAGCCGTCATTTTTTATCTGATCAAGTTTGAGCTGTAGATCTTAGATCACACATGGGACACAGCCTTTGGCTACTCTGGACGGAATGTATTTCAGATGGTGCAGATGATTTACAAGAAAAAGGTGTCTAAGACAGTGCTCCCTTAGCATCCCATTTAACTATCTTATAGCAAATGAATGTTGGGCTAAAGTATCTCTCTTTGAATAAAAGAGAACATACGGGTGGGGAAAAAGTAGGTTTACAGTTGTCTGAATGGAAAATAATACAATAATTAAGAAACAACAAAACAAGAATAAACTCTGTTTCATGTATTCACAACTGTAAACCTACTTTTGTCCCACTCCGTATTTTGGTAGATAGTATAGGTAAGATTCTGAGTCTGAGTATTAGAGCACCTAAGTAATCATCATTGTAGAATTGCATCAGGTGTAGACCACCATGTTACTTTTCTGACATCAAACATCTAATGTTTATGGTCAGCTCTGCGGACCAATTGATGATTGAATTTCTCTTTAAAGATGAAGTAAATTGCTCTTCCAGAACTATCTACAAAATTGGTTATATTTTATACAAATTAAAAGGTGTTAAAACATTAAAAGATGTTATGGTTTACTCATTTCAGCTCAGAGAAAGAGACTTAATATTTAGAGTTAGATCTTGCAAAGTCTTATTTTAAAAAGACAATTGCAAATAGTTGATATATTGACAAAAGAGTGAAAATTTCAAGGCAGGGATAGAGTTTTAAAAATCAATCTATTGGATAATATTTGACTCTTAGGTAACAACATTTTAACATGAATTTCCTTTCTCTTTAATAATCTGTATGAATCTTTCCCGCATGGCATCTGTTCTAAATCAGTCTATTTTCCCATTGCTTTTAAAATCAGGTCAAGGTTAATCTCCTATTCCATGTTTGCTTTCCAGGCATTACTCATGAAGCTGCTGATGAAAAGGTGATTTTTGGCATTGAATTTAATTCAACCTTTCTGGAATGCATACCTAGATCCCAACAAGCATCTATTAAGTGGTATATCCAGCGGTCAGGAGATGAACACCGAGAGGAGGTAAGTCACACTCATCAAAGAAGCTCACCTCGAGGGAAACAACATAAAACTTAAAGCAAGCATTGGTTGTGAGAGATGTGTTCAACTCTTGGAGCTATATGGTATTCTCATCACTATTTGATAAAGAGGAAAATAACAGCTGATGCTCACTAACCCCAAAGGTAACCACTTTTGAGATAAGAATAGGCCAGCTTAATACAAACATGTTAATAACATATATTTAAAAGCAGGTTAAATGTTTACAAATAAATTTATGTGCTATTTTTCAAATTTGTATTTTTCATAGATTGTCTATATTTTAGAACAATTCCTTGACTAGGAACAAGAAGATAATATTTCCCCCACACCATTGCACGATGGCTAAATTTTAGCTCAAATTGTGTTCTCTGTAGATCATAAAATAAAATATGTCAAGTATGTATAAAAAAGAAATGAAACATATATCTTATAAAGACTTGGATAAGTGTCTGGACATATGTACATTTTCACGCATATATTAAAATTAAATCGATAGAGGGAAAAGTAATATGAATATTCTGTTCATCTTTTGACTTTTTTCTGGTTCAGTTGTTTTAACACATGTGTGATTGAAATATATCACAGATTCTGTGAGGTCTAAAGATAGGAATTTAATGGGATGAGGTTGAGTACTCTGAGAAGTCCTGTGTTAATATTATTTGAATGTCATAAAAGAAAGGTTAATTGGCGGATTTTTTTTTCCTATTTCAGTGCCTAAGAAAAACTACTGATAATCTAGAGTTCTGAAATTCTCAATATTAAACTAAGGACACTGTAATGAGTAATGGAATGGGCACAGGATTCAGAATTCCTTTGGTCATATCACAAAACCCCTTTGGGCCAAAATTTTATAATGCGAATAAAATGAATTCAAAAGTTATTGTGAAAATAAAATGAGAAAATACATATAAGAATGTGAATCTCAAAGCAGAGGATTGATTACTCACAACGTAAAATACACGTATAGCATTGCAGATGCTCTTTCAGGGAGGGCTATAAAACAGGAGGTGGCACTGGTCACGTGTTCAGCTTGACTGCTGAGGATTTGTGAGCGGTGGTAACTTCTCTAACACTCTGTTTCTGTCATACAGGGAGGTGGACCAAATGTTCTCTAAAATACCAGCCTCCTTGATCCACCTATAAACATTTAAAATAGTATATTTAATCAATTAAACATTAATATAGAGCAGTGGTTCTCAACCTCAGGGGGATTTTGCTCCCAGAATATTCACATTTGGCAACATTTTGGATCTTCACAAGCTGGGTGGGGAGTCCACGGTCAGGGACTGGGCTGGATGTCCTGCCACACTCGGTCTTTCACATCGGAGAATTATCTGGCCCCGGCTTCAGTAGTGCTGAGGTTAGGAAACCTTGGAATAGAAGAATCAAATTTTATCATAAAATTGGCTTAAAGGTATGTTCCACCATTTCATTAAAAAGTTAACATCATTTTTCATTGGAGATCTTCAAGAATGGATTTTTATATCAAAATGATACTTAATGACACCATACTTAATTCCAAGGGAATAACTTCATTCTCTGTTCTGTCAAATTGCTCCAATAAAACATACTTCTCCG
>VMDR010033972.1:0-11195 GCA_007922815.1 Macrotus californicus
TGTGACAAACAGAGGGTCAGTGGCAGGCCCTAGTGAAGCCTTCTTCCAGACGGGCATTTGTGGACAGAGGGGCAGAGAGCATGATTACCATGCAGGGGACAGTTGAAAGGCCCAGATGACAGTACAGGTCAGAGGGGCACCCCAGGAGCAGAGGAGCAGACTTACCTCTCTCTAAGGGCAGGGTTTCGCAAGTCTGAGATGAGAGGCATGGTTCTCTTGAACTGCTCGATTTTTGATCTGGTGCTTTCAATAATTTCCCAGTTTCGGTCCTGAGCAAAAGTGGAAAGATTTAGAAGAGCTGACAATCTTCCCACACAGTCCCCCTTCCTCAAGCGCTTATCTACTTCCTCCCACTCCTTTCTCCACACACCTTATACTCTTTGGCCAGTCTTGTGAGGCGACGAAACAGCCCATGGGCCATGGTCTCCATGGCCTCCGTCTGCAGGGTCAGGAACCGGCCAGTCTTCCACTGGTTCCAGTTCTCCTCCCAGTCCCGTGTGATCTCCCACACTTGCTGGAGTGCGTCAAGCTCCTTGATGGCAGAAAACAGAAAGACGGGTTAAGTAACTTGCTGACAAACACTCAGAGTCTTTGCTCCTCTCATCTGAGAAGCTTCCCCCTCCTGGCAGTAGAGCTGCCTCCTCAGTTCAGATTTGTTTCTCCACTCTCTTGCCTTAAGATCTCCACAAGTAACAAGAATGTGAAAGGATCTTCAATGCCATTAGTCAGTAGGGACATGCAAACCAAAACCTCAATGAAAGTGGACTTCACAATGGCTAGAACCAAAACATTAGGAGCGGGGGGGCGTGGCTTGCACATTGCTAGTGGGAGTGTAAAGTGGTGTAGCTGCTGTAGAAAATAGCTTGGTGAGTCCTCATAAAAAGTTAAACAGAGAATTATATGACACAACAATTCCACTGAATTGAGAATAGAGACTCAAACAAATACAAGTACACGCATGTTCATGCAGCACTACTCACATTAGCTGAAAGGTGGAAAAACCCAAATGTCCACCAACTTGTTAATGGATAAACGTGTGGTAGATTCATACAATAAAGTGTTATTCAGTCATAAAAAGGAATGAAGTATTGATACATACTATGACATGATGAACCTTGAAAACATTACGCTAAATGAAAAAAGCCAGATACAAAGCCACGTATTTGTGTGATTCCATTTATGTGAAATGTCCAGAATAGGTAAATTCATACACCCAGAGAATAGATCAGTGGCCAAAAAAGGCTGTGGAGAGAGGGGATGGGGAATGACTGCTAATGGGCAGAGGGCTTCCTTTTGGGGTGATGAAAATGTTTTGAAACTAGAGGTGGTGGATACGCAACATTGTGAATGTATGAAATGCCACTGAATTGTTCACTTTAAAGTGGTTATTTTGTTATTTAAATTTTACATCAATTTTTTTCTTTAAAAAGTTCCTTGTGCACCCATCTTCCTAGTCCCAGCTGTTTTTCAAGGCCCTTAGGACACATTCGCCTGTCCCCTGCCCCCTCTCTCCTTGGTTACGAGGGCCTAGCACAGCACCCCACCTTCTCCAGGTTCTGCAAGTCCTTGGAGACTGGCTGTTCAATCTTGAAGATGCCCAAGTTGGCACGGAGACTGTTTTCTTCCTCCCGCATGGCATTCAGCATGGCCCGCACTTGGGCGATCTGGTCCAGAGCAGCCTGATGTCCCACATTACTGGTGAAGGGGCCTGTGGAAAGTCCAGGATGAAGCTCAGATTCCACGAGAGGCCATAGTCCTCTGAAAGGACTGTCATCCCTCTCTGACCTCTTTGTGGGTAAATCTCACTTCTTCCTCACGTGAGAGAGGGAAGGAAAAGAAAATAAGAGAAAATGCTCTGAAAGAACAATGAGTAATCTCAAAATGACTAAATGTGGCTCAAGAATCAGAGACAGGTGGGACTCGGGAGGTGGGTATGAGAAAACTGGAAATGAGAGTCGGGCTGCCGCCTTTTGACCAAAAGTCAGAGGCAACCAAAGTGCCACCGCTCCTTGCCACCCCGGTACCGTCCTTCCTCCTCTCATCCTTGTTTGCACCTCCCTCGACTGTAGGCTTTGAAAGAGTGGGCCAAAACAATGGTAAAGAAGGGTGAGAGGTTGAGAAAGAATACCTTTGGCATCAAATTCTTCTAGAAGATGATGTGCTTTCTTCTTGAAATCATCAGCAGAGTGAATGAGGCTTGTCTTGAATTTCTCCTTATATTTCTTCAGCATCTGTTCACTGTCCAGTAGGGTTTGTTGGAAGATGACCCACTCTCCATTGAGACTGTCCAGCATCTCCAGTACCTGGGGACATCAAATGGGAAGGTGACCCATGAGTGGAAGTTCTGTCCTTCTCACCAGCGCTTTTAAGAACTCTTTCTGATCCTCCAGAGCAGAATGTGGGGCCAACTTCCACATGCAAAGAGGCCCACAGAAACCAAGCAGTGAGTTGCTGGACCTAAAAGAAATCCATAAACTAACTGGAAATGTCATTTGAGTTAGCTTTGGCTCTCAGAGGCTTTTGAACCTTGAGCCTTCTCCCTGCCTCACTTCTCCGCTCTCCCTCTTGACAGCACCAGGGTCTTCTATGTGGGAAATTAGCTTCCCGCACAACCTGCTGCTGGCATGGGTTCACCTTGGTTGGACCAAACACCACCGGAACTCACACTGTCCTGAACTGGCACCTCGTACTTCTCAAGAATGGCAAATTGCTCGTGGATAGGAGGGATCTGGGTCTCCAGGTTGGGCAAGTCGTGCTGCAGGGTATCCATGAGTTGCAAACTGATGCCCAGTTCCTCCAGCGTCTGGGGAGGGTGGCTTATTCTAAAGTCAGGTAAACAGAGCACAGGTAAGTAGACAGGACGGGGCCTGCTCTCCCCACGCCTGCGCCTGGAGCCTGTGCCCATACTTCTCCGCATTCTCCTTCAGGTAGGTGTGCAGCTCCAGGAGGCGCCGGGCTGCCATCTCCTTGAGCAGAGTCGTGAACTTGTTTTGCCACTCATTGCAGTGCTGCACCAGCGAGAACTTGAGATGCGAGCAGTCCAGCAGCACAAACTGGATGTTGAGGACTGTCTCCTCCTTCTGCACGTTATTAGCAACCTCCGTGTAGCTGAAAGGACCATATTCCTGCTAGAATGTTTCTTTCTTTGCAGACATGCCCACTGCCCTGATGCTAGTTCAAGTTCTCATTCCCTACCACCCAGACCTGTGCAGCAGCTCTAAAGCATTCTTCTACTCCCAGGTGTCTCTCATTTCAGTCCCTCCCAGGCACACAGCTGTGATCATGTCATTTCCCAACCACTGTCTACAGGATAACTATCAGACTCCTTGATCTGGCATTCAAGGCTTTAAAGTTACATAGGCCTGGGTTGAGTTCCCACTGCTGCTCACTAGCTCTATGACTTCAGGCAGATTATTTAACTGTTGGAAGCCTCAGTTTCCTCATCTGTAACATGATGATAATAATCAACCCTACATCACAAGATTGTTGAGAGAATGAAGTTGCTTGTTGTATATAAATCCTTTTGCATCCTCCCTTTCCTACACCTATGTTCCAGACTACTCACTATTTGATGAACATGCTTATGTATTCCCATCTTTATGCCTTTGCTTATGCTATTTTCTCTACCTGGAATGCCCTCCCACTGCCCATCTCTGCCTGTTGAAATCCTACCTATTCCATAAAGCCCAGCCCCAAAGTCACTCCCTTCACAAAGCCTTTCCTAATGCCCCTGGCTAAAAATTCTCTCTCCTTCCACTGAACTGCCCTGGTACCTTATAAACCTTAGTCATATTGTTTTTACATTGGAAGCCTGTATAATAATAAGTACATTAGGGCAGTACTTCAGAGTTTACAAAGTGCTTTTACATATATTTAATAATCTTATAACCTTATAAGGGAGGTGGTGTAATATCTGTTTCACAAGAGACTGAGGCCCAGAAAATCTAAGTAACTTGCCTAAAGTTACACAGCTAGGAATGGTAGAGCTGGGATCTCAGCCATTCTCAAGGTGCCCACCACTGCTCTTCTATCTTCCCTACCACACTGTCGCCCTCAGGAGGAAAACACTTGTTCATTTCTTCTTTTGACTCCTCAGGGACCCACAGGACAGTGGTGTTTATTTAACAAATGAATGAATAACCAGAGGACAAAGAGATGGGAGCTCTTTCCCTGCCTTCAGAACTTAAGCATCTTTTTCAATTTAACTCCAATCTACCTTCTTAAAATTAAAAGTGTTCACTTCTCTCATCCTTTATATCCCAAGCATTTCTTCCTTTCCAATAAAACCCTGTGGGTACTCCTCATCAAAACAGCTTTTTCCCTAAATCTTGTCCAGCTCTTATCAGACCTCAACGGCTGAGAAACAAAGGTCCAATGCCTTAGGTCCTGTTCTTTTCCTTTGGTTGAGGACACACTTTCTATACCTCTCCTTACCCCCAACCTTCCTTCCTGAGTCTCTAGACTTGGAATGCCTCCTGAGATTCTAGATGTCTCAGAGACAGACCTGCACATCCACCTGCCCTCCTTACCGGGCAATGTCAGCATCAAAAGAAGAGACAGGCGGGTTGAGGCGCTGATAGCGACGAATAAAAGAGTCCTTGTTGATCTCCCAGATCTCCCGATACAAATCCCAGGTTTTGAGATAGTTCTGAAGCAGGCTTGCATTATTGGTCATACCGCTGCTGATCTGAGCCTGGATCTTCTTGATGTCCTCATCTCGCTCTTCAGAACCCAACAAAATGCTTCTCATTAACTATCATTCCAACCCAAGCTCCAGCCTGGCCTCTGGCCACTGCCCCAGACCCTCTGTTCCAATACCACCTTCCCTAAGAAATAAGACTCAAATATGAGCATTAGAAAATAAAGGAGGAGGCAGAAAGTAAAAGTAAAATATGAATCTAATCTGTGGGATTCAGATGTATTACCTGTTGGTATCTGGACATGATATGCCAGCCCCACTCTCAAACTTGTCCTTCCTAATGTCCCACCCCAAATCTCAAATCCTTTGAGCATCAGTTGCCTAAACTCGACCTTCATCCCTGCCTTTGCCCTCATCCCCAATCCAGCCCCTTGAGCTGCATTTTTTACCTATATTGGAAATGACTGGCCCAGTGTATCTGGAAACAGCCCTGGTCTCTCCTCCTAGCTCTGCTCACTCCTAAGCCTCTGACACCCCTGCACCAGATGCCCTCCACATTGCCCACTCACCCACAATTGTATGGATGGGGTCACGATGAAATTTGCGCTTGGAGAGAATTTCTGGGAGGTGGCGGAAGACAGAGATGGTAGAAAAAAGGTGGTTGCCAATGTCATTGACCACACTTGCCAAAGTCTGCAGGGTGGGTGAGAATTCCACCTGTGGAAACACAGTGGAGAGAGCCTTAGGAGACAGGCCTAAGCACCAGTAAGGTTGAGCAACTCAGAACCAGGTCCAGGGGCCATAGGATAAAGTCAAGGCCAAGGGTCAAGTTTAAGGATTGAGGGAGACTGGCGAATAAAGTATGAATAGTTTTCGGGTGTCAGCAGCAAAGTAATCCACACCTGTGCTACACCTCCCTGCATGTCATTCTGCAAAGTTACAAGGACTCGGAAGAGTGGGTTTGGAGTGGTCTTTCCATCCCCATTGATAGCTTTGGACAGTTCCAACAGTGACCACTTCACATTCAGGCGCAGGGCATCCTCCATTATGCGGTCCAACCGAATCATATATAGCATCCACTGCTGCTGGATCTGGTGGGAATAGGGAAGGGAAAGAGAACCATCAGGGAAGACAGAGCAGGTCCAGCCAACGGGGATGGGAACAGGCTAGTTAAATAGAAAGACAGGACTCTGAGTCCTGAAGGAAGAAGGTGTGAAAGACTAAAGGTTGGGTAAACCCAATAATAGAGCAAGATATTTGAGAAGCACACTCTGGGGGGACTAAAAAAACAAAAAATCAAGAGAGCTGTCTGATGGGACTAGGGGGCTGGGGGCTTCCCCAACCACAAAACCCTGGCCAAGGAGCCCTACCTCAGGGCCATCATTCTTGAAGACTTCATAAGTGTTGGTCATGATGGCTACCACATCCTGGTGCAGGCTCATCAATTTCTGCTGCACAGTTGCCCGATGTTCTCTTTGGTCCTCCTCAAATTCCAGGTCCCTGTATACTCGTTTGCCACTAATGCGTACCAACAATGTCTCTGATATCTCTTGGGCTCGCCAGCCAATGGTCAGAGTGGATGCTTTGAACTCATTCACAATTGCCTGTACCTGGACACAGACCCCCCACCACCATGGGCTGAGGGTTCAGCTTGGGAAGAGACCCTCTGGGCCTAATTTGATCCTCCCACCTATCCTCTACCTACAGTTGCTGACATAAAAAAAAGTCCTTCCCCAAGCACACTTAATTCCTTTCCCATTACGCCTTGGTCTCTCCACTATTACCTATGACTCAGGTATTAATTTTCCATGCCCTAGCCTTTTGTTCAGCCTTTAGGGTCTTATGACCATGGCCTACCTTGCTGGCATGTATGCGGCACTCTGTGATGAAGAAGGCACTGGCCCCCTTTAAGGCCCAGTGCAGTTTCTTGAGTCCAGGATGGATCTTCTTATCCAGGAATCGAATACGCTCTTTGAACAGGGCCTGCTCATCTGGGGACAGCATGGCAATAATCCTGTGTGTAAGAGCAGACAGGTAGCTGATGGGGACAAGCTCTGAAGACCTCTCCTCCACACCAGGAAGCCTGGTGCAAAAATCAGAAAGTTCACGATTCTAGACTAGTGCTTTCCAGTAAAACATTCTGCAATGAAGGAAATGTTCTACAAGCTGTGCTAATATGATAGGCTATGAAGAATGGGAAATGTAGCCTATGCACATGAGTGGTTGAATTTTTTAATTTTATTTTATTTCAATTAATTAAGTAAAATAGTAATAACCACATGCTGCTAGCACTACCATAATGGATAGTTCCGTTCTAGACACTCAAAAAAGACTGCTGGTTCCACTCCCTTGGACTTTAATTGGGCTGAAAAAGGAACCCAACCCAGGACAAAGCCTCACTCCAGAAATGAGTAGTAAGGGCATTAGGAGAAAGAGTGCCAGCATGGCCTTGGTTCAATGAATCTGATGTTATTCTGTGCCCATAACCCTAATGCCAGTTTCATTCCTAGAGAAGTGACCCAGGCTTACAATATATTGGCCCAGGTGCCCTATGGGGTAGGAAAGAACCTGGTTGTTTTTGCTCTCTGCCCTAAAGGTAGAAGACAAAACCACAAGGGAATAAGCATAGGGCCATAAGAGAGCATGGGGAGCTGTTTTTTTGAGATGGACAAAATGTAAAACATGGACACTATAGGAAAAGGACCACCCCATGGAGCAGATAAGGCAAAGAGGGGGATAAAATAACATACAGAAGGGCTGCCATGAGGACTGGAGCCCTACTTATTGTAGTCCCGGGCAACGAGGAGCAGATTTTCACGAAGAATGCGCAGGTCCTCTGCACGTTCAGCTACGTTCACCACATAATGGGGTATCTCAAACAGCAGCCGCTCCCAGTAGTCAATCTCCACAAAGAGAATCAGCAGGGACCTTGGGGAGAAAGAAAATCAAAGCAGCTGAGGGTATTGCTCAAGGTCATAAGCAAGAACCAACAACAGATATAAAGGGTGCAGGGCTGGGCAGCACTGAGGTATTTAAAGGTAAGAAATGAAGGAGAGCCCTGGCTGGTGTAGCTCAATGGATTGAGCACCAACCTGTGAACCAAAGGATCGCCTGGTTGATTCCCAGTCAGGGCACATGCCTGGGTTGCGGGCCAGGTCCCTGCTAGGGGGCGTGCGAGAGACAACCACATTGATGTTTCTCTCCCTCTTTCTCCCTCCCTTCCCCTCTCGAAAAATAAATAAAGAAAAATAAAGAAATGAAGGAGAATCTCCAGGTAGGAAGGCTGACTGGACACATTGGTTTTTGCTCCTCTCCCCAAACCACTAACCCTAACAGTAAAGGGGTTTTGGTTGCTTAACGCAGAAGCCCACAAATACAAGGAAACAACAGAATGACTGGGAAGCTGAAAAGCAGATGGATAAGGAGCAGAATTGGAATCCTAAACTGGTGATAGATGCAGCCAAGAAGCCACCCAGTTCATGCTGTAGGACTCTCTAAAGCCCCAGGGGCTGGTGGCTTTAAGTATCAAGGAAGCGGGTGATGGTAGGACTAAAACAGGAAAACCAGGTAAAAATTTAGGAAGCAGCTCTCCCCATGTCTGCTCCCTTACTCTGTACAGTTAAACAAGTGTGTGATTCACCTCAACAAAAGACCACAGGCTTCTGGTCTGAGCAGGTAATACAGAAACAGAGGGTCTTTGGACTGTGGGCCCCAGGTCCAGCTGAAGGAGAGGGTATTGCACTGAGAGAAGGGGGCATTAAATGATCAGGTACACACTAAATGTTAGGACCTCCAGCCTTCTTTCCTACCCAGAAATCAGCACTCTGGCGGCTGGACCTACACTCTCCAGAATGAAGTTTGAAAGATTGTTCTCTGTGACCTCTGACCAACCTAAGAGGCAAAGTGCCAAAGATAATGACCTCAGGAGTCCCCAGAAAACAGCCCACTGCTGTGAAGCTCCCAGCTGAGAAGCCCCACCATCTGCTCAGCAGAGCTTCCAATCAGCCTTCCAGCTCCCTTCCCTTAAATATGGACAGACAGCCAAGGATCTCAAAACAGTGGTCTCTGTCTTTCCTGGCGCAGAAGGTGAGCACCCAAACAAACAGAAGACAGCATCTAGAGGGGAACAAAGGCTACCCATTCCAAATAAGCAAAACAAACAAAACTGCCTGCTAGCATCCTCAGAGAGAGGAAAGAAACAAAAGAACATTCGTGAAACAAAAGCAAGATACTATAAAGGAAACACCAAAGAGCTCTTGGAGGTTAAAAATGATAGCAGATGTTCTGCGGGGTGTGGCTCAGTGGGTTGGAGCATAATCCCCAAAACCGAAAGATCGTGGGTTCAATTCCCAGTCTGGGCACATGCCTGGGTTGCGGGTTCTGTCCCCGATGGGGCATATGAAAGAGGTCTCATTCCTTAGTCTAAGCCACCTGGCAACACCCCAATCCTGTCTACATCCACTGTCGTCCCCCACTGTGCCCACATGAAGGTGGCCCAGCAAGGCTGGAGAAAATCACGTGACCACACAGATTAGTGCACTGGGCATTCAATGTCTCCCACCCCAGCTGAGCTCTCTAGGCTGCATCCTGGAATTTTCCCAACCTGCTCTCCCTCCTGTTCCCACAGTAACTGCAAATCCTCACTACTTTCTCAAATCTGGCCTCCCTCTCCCCACTTCTGCAGAAAGCCTCACCTCCTACACCACAGAAACACAACAGAGATCAAGTGAGAACCCCATATACTTCCTGCTATAGAAATTAAGCCTACAATTTCTCTCATTTATGACAGAAGAGGACCTCCTCACACCCAGGTCGACCCTTCTTCCTGGGCAAGGTTTCCTCCTTCTTTCTCAGACGCCATCTTCTCCAGCTCTCCTATACCCTCAACCTACTAGTTCCTTCCCGTCAACATTTAAGTAAGGCCAAGTTTTTACAATCTTATGAAAAATAACAACAACAAAACCAGCCTTCCTTCGACTCCATATCCTGGCTACAGGTACCACACTCTGTGCTTCCCTTTACAGCCTACCTTCTGCAAAGAATTATTCTCAAGAACTCCATTTCCTTTCCTCCCACTCCTCAGTCCTCTGAAAGCCACCCCCACTTCACCTCTAAAACTGTTCTCATCAAGATTCCACAGGACTTCTTTTTTTTTTTTTAAGATTTTATTTATTTATTTTAGACAGAGGGGAAAGGAGAAAGAAAGAGGGAGAGAAACATCAATGTGTGGTTGCCTCTCACATGCCCCCAACTGGGCACCTGGCCCACAACCCAGACATGTGCTCTGACTGGGAATCAAACTGGCAACCTTTGGTTCGCAGACCAGTGCTCAATCCACTAAACCACACCCAGCCCAGGCTCCACAGTACTTCTTGTAGTTAAACCTCGTGGACCTCCTCGGGCCCTATCCACCTTGATCTCTCTGCAGGCCTTAACATTATGGTGGACTGCTGCATGCCTTCCTTGGACATTCATTTCCTGGCTTATAGACCACAGTTCTCCTCTTGTCTGTCCTGCCCTTCAGTAGAAGTATGCTTCTCTGTCCAGTGTCACTTGGAAATCACATTGAGTCAGGCACTGGAGACTCAGTAAAAAACCCACTTTCCCAGGGAAACATAGTTCCCTTAAGTAA
Source organism: Macrotus californicus (assembly GCA_007922815.1). Classification (NCBI taxonomy): domain Eukaryota; kingdom Metazoa; phylum Chordata; class Mammalia; order Chiroptera; family Phyllostomidae; genus Macrotus; species Macrotus californicus. Next base: position 10,272 of record VMDR010033972.1, read on the forward strand.
GGGCTCCTCCAGTTTCTTCACATCCAACACACTTTCCCCTGAATGATCTCATCCACTGCCATGGCTTCAACTGCCCTCTGCAAGCTGATGACTCCCAAAACTGCATGGCTAACCTGTGCTCTAGACTTCTTTTTTGTTTATTTGTTTCTTACAATCCTACAATACCTCATCTGTGTATTGTATTGTTTACCATTCCAACTCAAGTCTCCTTCCATCACCATTTATCCCCCCTTTACCTTCTTCTACCTCCCTTCACCCCCCTTCTTGAGCTCTAGACTTCTATGCCTAACGGTCTGGGAGGTATCACCCCACATTGTCTCACAGGTACATCACTCTCACTGTGTCCAGAAACAAATTCACCATCTGCTCTGTAAACTTGGAACTCTTGTCTCAGGGGACAACACCATCCGCTGCCTAAACCAGAACTGTGTGTCCTCCCCTCAGCCTCACTTTCCAACATCCAACTGACTACCAACTCCTTTGGTTTTAACAGTCAAACGCAAAGTTCAGAAATTTCCATATCTCCAAGGCAAGCATAGCTCAACTGTGATCATAAATAGTAACTGATCTTTGGCCTAAAGTTGAGCTAGAGGTCAAAGCATCTGCTGCCATATGGAAATGCAGGTCCAGTGTGACTACTTTGTGATTTTTCAAGAAAGGCCAATAAGTGTGCTTTTATACAAAATCTCCTGAATAACTAATTCAACTGAAAAATAATTATAAGTGGGGGCTTCTGGGCTGCGGGCAATGTTCTTTCCTTGACCTGGGTGATAGTTGCAAGGGTATTTATTTGTTAGGCTGAACGTGTAAGTTTTAAGTTCTTCTCTGTGTGTACACTATGATATGTTTCATAACAAAAAATGTTTTTTAAAGGAAAAAGCTATTTAAACAATAAGTTATTTGTAAAAGTGACTGGGTACGAAA